>AWOL01S0001255.1:0-45049 GCA_000715115.1 Nicotiana otophora | reverse complement strand
GCCCACTACCCGCCTGTCCTCCACCTCTAGCTGGCTGTGCATGTGGAGTATCAACTGGAATAAAGCTTGTAGCTAGAGTGTTTTGATGAAATCCACCCCTCCCAAGTCTGGGACAATCTCTCATGATATGCCTAGTATCACCACACTCATAACAACCCCTCTGAGGTCGCGACTACTCATACTGAGTGTGTGCCGGATAACTGGATTAACCACTGTAAGAATCTCATGTCGGTGGTGCACTATAAACTAGAGCACCCCGGGTAATCTGATGTGCGGGCTGAGCTGATCGGCTGCTCGAGCCTCCGCTATAATGGGTTATAGCTGAAGAGTAAAATCCACTGAACCCTCTATATCTTCGAGACTTTTTGGCCTCCTTAGACTCCCTTTCCTCGCCTAAAACACCCTCAATCTTCCTTGCAATCTCCACTACTTGTTGAAATGGAGCATCAGTTTGCAACTCTCGAGCCATACATATTTTAATATCATGATCGAGCCCCTCAATGAATCTGTTGACCCGTTCTCTAATTGTAGGAACTAAGATAGGTGCATAACGGGCAAACTCACTGAACCTGATAGCATATTCTGACACTGTCATAGTGCCCTGATGCAACCTTTCAAACTCTGCACGCCACGCATCGCTGAGAGTCTGGGGAACAAACTCGTTCAAGAACATTTCCGAAAATTGAGCCCAAGTTGGTGGTGTGGCATCGGCTGATCTACCTTCTTCATAGATTTGCCACCACCGATACGCTGCGCCTGACATTTGAAATGTAGTAAAGGCAACTCCACTCACTTCCACAATACCTATGGTGCGAAGAATACAATGACAATTTTCTAGAAATCCTTAGGCATCATCTGTAGCTGGGCCACTGAAAGTAGGTGGATTATACCTCTTAAACATTTCAAGTCTCTTTTGTTCTTCTTCTGATACCTCGGGCCTGAGCTAAGGCCTAACCGAAATAACAGGTTATACCAGTACTGCACCCGGAACTTGACCAACATGAACCTGCTGCTCTGGAGTTGAGATAGGAGTCTGAGCTACTCCCCCAATCTACGAACTATTTGGTGCAACAGAGATCAATCCCGCCTGAGTTAATGTACCAAACATACTCAGGAACTGTGCTAAGGTCTACTGAAGTCCGGGGGTAACAACAGGTGCTTCTGGTACCTGTCCCCCAACTGGATCTACTAGTGGCTCCTCAACTGTTGTTCTGACAGGTGCTCTAGTCGCAGCACGTGCCCTTCCTCGTCCTCTACCTCGGCCACTGCCTCGGCCTCACCCTCTTGCAGTCCTAGCAGTACGTGCGGATGCCTGCTCAGCTAACCCAGTAGCACGTGTCCTCACCATCTGTGAGAGAATGGAGATACAAAGGTTCAAATTCCAAATTCAACAAATTCCGCACGACAGAAATGAAAGAAATGGAAATTTCCTAACAGTTCTATAGCCTCTCGAAGATAAGTACAGACGTCTCCGTACCGATCCGCAAGAATCTACTAGACTCGTTCGTGACTCGTAGAATCTATGAACCTAGAGCTCTGATACCAACTTGTCACGGCCCAAAATCCCACCACATGCGTCGTGATGGCACCTAGTCTCTAAGACTAGGTAAGCCGATTTCAATTACCTTTTGAAACCATTTTTTTATTAAACTAACAGCGGAAATAATTACAATATACAACCTCCCAAGACTGGTAGTACTGAGTCACGAACTCTAACTGAATATATAGAATGATCACAAGGACCGAATCTACAATACTGTTTGATTACAAGTTAACAGTACAATGAAATGAAAAGACTCCAAGGGACTGTGACGACCAAGCTGCTCTACCTTGAATCCTTACGATTCCGCTTTAACTCTGCTCAAGTACGTTATCTTCAATACCTGACTCTGCACAAAAATGTGCAGAAGTGTAGTATGAGTACGCCACGGTCGGTACCCAGTAAGTATCAAGACTAACCTCAATGGAGTAGAGACGAGGTACAGTCAAGACACTCACTAGTCTAATAACCTGTGCAATATAATATACAAAATAATAGGAAACAAATAACAATAGGGCAACATAAAACAACCAGTGATATGCATAGCAGACAACAAGAATATCATTAATATCGCTCAACAATTAATAAGTACAATTACACCCAATTAAATCAAGTCCTTCAAATAAATGTCTTTCACATATAATTCTTCCAAATAATTCTCTTTCAAATATAATTCTTTCAATAAATAATTTCAAATATAATTTCCTCAAATAAATATCTTTCCAATACAATTCTTTCCTATATCTAAGTAAAATTCCTTTCAAATAAATATTTTGAATATAATTCTTTCAATTAAAAAGTCACCATGTGACACCTCAATTCATAATCATAAAAATACGGGTCTCAACCCATTTTTATATGTTTTGTATACACGGGTCTCGGCCTATTTTCATATTTCCACGGCACCTCGTGCCCATAATTAAATCATCATATTTCCCAGGCACCTCGTGCCTCATTTCATATCACAACTGCACGGAAAATTCACGTGCTAAATATTCTCATTATTTACTCACGGCACCTCGTGCCCATATTTTATTTATAATCCGCCTAGCAATAGCCACATGCTCTCAATTTCAACATAAATCAGATTTTTATCAATTTACCAACAACAAGCTAAGTTGCACAAGGTATGAAAATAAACACAAGCAAATCACAACATCACCTGAAAAGTAGCAACACCACAACCCCACATCATCACATATCGTCCCTGACAATAGCCACCATTATCGCTTCTATTGCCACCCTTATCGCTCCTATAGCCACCCTTATCACTCCGCCCAGATATTATTCCAACAAACACAACAACAGTGAAATGCCACCCTTATACCCACATAATATCAACGGTGAAATGCCACCCTTATCTCCCCAAAATAATAACTCACACAACACAATAATTTACACAGAAAATTAACACGGCAACATAATAAAATCAATTCATATCACAATTTGCCCAATGGTCACAACCAAATCCAAAGATATAACAAAATTAATTAATTTCACAACAAATAGCCCAAGGCTCCACACAATGTATATAACACCCAAAAACAATCAATAGAGATAGAAATTATTCAGCATAAAACAAAACCTTCATTAATGCAAATTTAGATAATTATATTAATTTTATTCTTAAGCTCGCTTAAATTAATTATTTGCATAAGAAAATTCATATTGGAAATTAATTTCCAAGAAATATTAAACCAACAATACTCACGAAATTTCATAAATATTTCAAGTAACAATCACATCAAATTATCATATAAAAACAAATTCAACAATAAGGGTTTAGGCATGGCAAACAGATGATTTAATAATTTTTCACAATTTCTCAATTTACTACACAATAATGCCTAAGACTTTAATTCAATAAATTTTGCACGTATAAGCCCGAGTACGTACTTGTCACCTCGCGTACACAAGTTTTCAGATTTCACAAATGGCACATAAGACTCAATGACTAAGGGGTAATTTTCCCACTCGAGGTTAAGCAAGACACTTACTTCTTTGAAGTTATGCCGATATTCCAAAATAGCCTTCTTTCTTGAATTGACCTCCGGACAGCTCAAATCTATCCAAATTAATTGTATAACTTCATTAAAACTCGTCGAAAATAATTCCGGATAATAATATGTCAACTTAAAAATTTATTCTAAAAAGTCAACAAAAGTCAACGCAGGACCCGCCTCTCGGAACCCGACATACTTTTAATGAAATCCTAACACCTATTCCGATACGAGTTCAACCATACCAATTTTATTGAATTCCAATAACAACTCGACCTCCAAATCTTAAATGTTCGTTTTTGGAAGATTTTGTAAAAATCTTGATTTCTTCCATTTAAATCCAAACTAAATGATGAATATAATCATAGATTCATGCAATATAATCACTTTAGGATATAGAACACTTACCCCAACCAAGCTTGTGAAAAGTTCCTCCAGAATCGCCCAAATCTGAGATCCAACAATTCCAAAACGAAATGCCAAAAATGACCAAGTTCAATCCTTATGTTTCTGCCCAGTTTCGCACCTGCGGACTGATTTTTCGCACCTGCGTGCTCTATTTTGCGAGTAAACACTCGCTTCTGCAGAAGTGCACTGCCCAGTCGACCATCGCATTTGCGGAAGTATTTCCGCTTCTGCGGGAATCGCTTCTGCGATGCCTCACACGCACCTGCAATGCCCCTCCGCTTCTGCGCCTTCTCTGCCCGCTTCTGCGCTTCAGCAGGTGCGGGATTTTCTTCGCACCTGTGACCACTACCATGCCCTTCCATCTTCACTTCTGCGACTTAAATCTCGCATCTGCGATTGCGCATTTGCAATCAATTTCATCGCAGATGCGATGACACAAGTGGCAGTTTCCAGCAGTTCCTTCAAGTCAAATTTTGATCCGTTTAACCATCCGAAACTCGCCCGAGGCCCCCGAGACCTCAACCAATTATACTAATATGTCCCAACATGCAATACAAACTTAGTCAAGGTTTCAAACCACGTCAAACAATGCCAGAATTATGAATCGCGCATTGAATCGAATTATAAGTTTTCAAATCTTTCAACTTCTATATTTTGCGCTGAAACGTATCAAATCAATCTGGAATGACTTCAAATTTTGCACACAAGTCGTAATTGACGTAAGGGAGCTAATACCGTTTCTGGAATCGAAATCCAACCTCGTTATAAAAAATTCACCCTTCGGTCGAACTTTTCCAAAATCTTATATTTTTCCAACTTTTGCCAAAATGTGTCGAATTGTCCTACGGACTTCCAAATCCAAATCTGAACATACGCCTAAGTACGAAATCATCATATTAAGCTATTGCCATCATCTAAATTCCATTTCGGGGTCGTTTGCTCAAAAGTCAACTCTAGTCAACTCTTTCTATTTAAGCTTCAAAATGAGAATGTTTCTTTACATTAAATTCTGAATCTTCCGAAAACCTAACTCGACCACACACACGGGTCATAATATATATTATGAAGCTTTTCGGGACCTTAAGTCATTGGACGGGGTGTAATTTCTTAAAACGACACGTCGGGTCATTACACACCACTTCTGGGCATCAGTTTTGCGATCCATTGTGCGAACCGCATACCTATTTGGAGGTGCATTGTGTGATCGCTTACCTGTATTCGGAGGGGTAATTTTTTTATTTTCATACCTCGACCCCATTTTGATAAATAGGTTTAGGGGCTTATTTTGGGGCAATTATCTGATGATTTTAGAGAGAAGTGAGAGTGTTCTAGAGAGAGAAAGTAGATAAAGTGTCTTGTTCATCAAATTCTTGTCTAAGCCTTGAAATCCAACAAGAAATCCCTCAAGTTCTTCATCAAAGAGGTAAGGTTCTAACCCCTAATATTCAATTTCGAGTTTGGGTAATGATGGGTAATTAAGAGTATGATTCTTGGGTGTAAGAGTATTATTTATACGTATCAATAAGGTTTATGAAAAGAGTGTTGAGTTCAAATGGGTAAAGATTGGGTTGAAAATGATAGAAATTTTCAAAGATCTTAATTGAAGATTTGAGGGTCGAGTTGATGTCGGAATTTGGTGAAATTTGTATGGTAGGACTCGTGGTTGGATGGGCATTCATATTTTGTAACTTTTGTCGGGTTCCGAGACGTGGGCTCCACGGGCAATTTTTGAGTTAATTTCGGATTTTATTGAAACATGTAGTATTTTCTTATAAAATTAATTCCTTTAATTTTTAGTGATTGTATCGAATTTATTTTGGCTAGATTCGAGCCATTCATAGTTGGATAATCGAGGAAAAGGCATTCTATTGGATTAGATTGAAGGAAATTGAGGTAANACGTAAGTCTCTTGTCTAATCTTGTGAGGGGGAAATTACCCCATAGGTAATTAAATTAATAATTGTTGTTAATTGTGGGGGCTACGTACGCACGAGGTGACGAGAGTCCATGCATAGCTACTATTAATGCTAAAGTCCGGGTAGTTTAGGACTCAAAGCATGAATTACTTGTGTAAATTGTATTCTTTGTTTAATATATATATATATATACATATATATATTGTGAATTGTTATATAAAAATATTAAAGGATGGAAATATCATATGTTTGATTTTGTGTTTAAATTAATTAATTGTTAAGAGAAATTATTCTTCCTCCCGAATTTATCTTATAATAAATATACTTTTATTCCGGAGGTACATAAGAAAATGTCCTCTTTTCTTGTGGAGCAGGCTGAAGGCCTCGGCAGGATCGATGCATTTATGGATCGTGCCGCACGTCCCTCGGCAAAGTACACGACGCTCTGGATCGGGTCGTACGACCTCGGCAGAAAGCGTGCCTAATAATAATAATTACACGATACTTTGATAGTTTATTGCAGCTTGTGAAGCTAATTGATAAATTAAAAATCTTCGGAATTGAATGAATTAATTATCTCTGCTTGTTGAGGAATTATTGTTATTCCTGTAAATAAAGCTAATTGATAAATTGAAAATTTATTGGAACTGAAGAAATTTAGTTAATATATTGAGAATTGTTGCATTTGAAGGAATTTAATTATTTCTGGTGGTTAAAGAAAATCATTGTAAATTCTATAAATCATGTTGATCTAGATATTGCTATTTTTATTTTATTTATTATTATTGACTCTTAATGAGTGTCAAAGTCGGCCATCTCGTCTCTACCTCTTCGAGATTTGGTAGAGATACTTACTGGGTACACGTTGTTTTCGTACTCATGCTGCACTTGCTGCACATTTTATTGTGCAGATACAATGGTACATATAAGTCTAGCGGCCTTGTGGGCGCAAAGGTGTGGTTAATAATTGTGGGAACATAGGTGAGCTGCATTCTGTATTACGATCCGCCACCAATAGAGTCTCCTTCAGATTTATTATATTTTTCTGTCGAATTTGTATTCCGTATGGATGTTGTATTTTTTTCATAATTCCCTAGTAAGAGATCATGCACTTGTGATACCGAATTTTGGAAATGGTTGTGAATTGTTTAGAAATTTAGTTGTTAAAAATATTTATCATTTACTCTATGAGTTTTAGCTTTATTAATTCATTGAAGAAATTTTGATTTTAAAAATACTAAATGGGTAATTAAGCTAAGTATGTATTGTGTGCTTTCCTGACAGTAGTGTCCGGCGCCATCACGACCTTTAATAGATTTTGGATCATGACAAAGATGGTATCAGAGCACTAGGTTCACTTAGGTCTCACGAGTCATGAGAAAGTCTAGTAGAGTCTTGCAGATAGGTACGAAGACGTCTGTGCTTATCTTCGAGAGGCTACAGGGTGTTAGGAATACTTCTTTTTTTTGATTCCTCAGTTCAGTATCAATACTACCTAAGGTTTTGAGATTTGGAATTGATTGTTATGACGATTCATGCGTTGTTATCGCACAATGTTTATGTAATGCTAGCATGCTTGTCTATGTGTCAGGGCAGTAAACGACTTAAAAGAACGTTTTTCCCAGTGCATGATTCAGAAATTCCATGTTGTATTCCCAGCAAGGAAAAGGTAATCGTACTATGAATGTTCAGGTTTGGGGTTGATAGAGTAACAGAGCTTGATATTTTCGATCATGGTAGAGTTCTCGATTGTGATGTGATGTCATCTCCTTGTTAAATGCATTACGGTTCGCCGGTGTTATGATTTTCTTCAACTCTCCTTCACGGCGGGGTGTTAGGAATTGGTATTGGGGAAGTAGTTGTTAGAGATCGCGGTGTGTAGTGGTTCAGAATCAAAGCAGTGTTCCTAGTATTGATGGCTCGAGCACGATGATCCTCGAAAAGGTTTAAAGCCGGTAACGACCTGTTGGTTCAAGTACTTCAGAGACGGAATTTTAGTTAAGGCAACAACTGGGCAGCAAAGGATGAGGAAGGACGTGTGGAATGTGTCTTGTGGTGGTTAGGTTCCGAGAAGGCCAAGTGTAAGAAAATAGAAGTCGAGTAGTTTCTTAAAGGAGATGGTTGACCAAAGTGGGAGAGTGGCAAAGTAGCACATGGGTTACGTGGTAGGATGATTACACGTCTTGAGGAAAGTTTGGAGTGATTTGGGATTTAGGATGGACAGTGACTAGGTCTACGGACTTAAGTTGTAATATTAGCTGCTATATTGAGGAAGATTAGATACAACAGGAGGGAGTTGCTTAATATGAAGAGGGATGCAACATGCCTTTGGGTTAGAATGTATCATCGCACCTTTAGTTGAGGTGTGAACGGACTAGTACAGCTGGTAAACGAGCACGGGCTCATAATGGTTTATTGGTTTCGTGGTAATAATACTTGGTGCAACATTGTTAGAGGATGTCGGCATGGAATTTCCACAGGTGGATATCTCCTGTGAGCAGGTTAGCAGTTGTGTGGTATTGATGGAGCTTCTACGAAGAATTTTTACTTGTTACTCGATAAGAGGTCGAATAGGTGATTGTGGTTAATGGATTAGAATTTTCAGGGAAAGCTTAAAAAGGATTTTGAGAATATGGCAATTAACAACGCGGGATCATAGTAAATGAGGAGGAGGAATAGTTGTGGGCTCGATATTATGTGATGGTATCTTAACGCTAAGTGGGAGAGCCCCACCGTCTACAGTGGATTGCATGGTTGTTTATTTGTGAGGTTTCTGTTATCGCTATATTGGTGGGTCCTTTCAACTAAGGAAAGAAAACATCAGTGGCAATTTGAGAAAAGGATTTGGGGGAATGTGTGCCATATTTCGCCTTATCGATTCATAATCAGGTTTTGAAAAGACTTAGAGTCTATGCTTCACGTTGATGTGATGTACAATGAAGGTGATTCGGCGGGGTGATTTTTTGATAGAGTGTCCAACTGTTACCAGGGCCTTGGAGTTGATCACATTTGGGAACAAGTCAGAGCAAATTACTCTCAATAACAATCTTAGTGGGTTCAAAAATTTAAAGTGCGGTGCCTAAGGATCTCGTGTCTGTAGTATGATTGAGTATAGAGCTTGAGATTATGAAACGGGGCTTGGAGTACACTGCGTTATCTTCAGGTTGTGGTATAGCATTTGAGAAACGGAAGAAAATAACTTTGGATTCATAAAAGAAGTATCAAAATGGGTGTACCACTTGAAGATGTAAAAGTGCACACAAGGAGGGGTATGAGATGATTTGTGGATTTTGAAACAATGCGATCTCGTGAAATAAGGTCACTCTGGATGAGTACGGATTTGCATTTGTGATGTAAGGAATGGAGCTATTATTATTTCTAAGGCAAGTTGAGAATAAATTGAGAAAAGACGGGTCGACTAACAATGGTTGAATCGGCATGATTGTGGCAATGATCATTTCCTTCAGCGCATTGAGTTATGCATGTGATTTGTGGCGGTACGTGAGAGGCTTGACGACCGCCGTAATTGATTTTATTTGGAGGAATTCAAGTATTCTGACATGTTATGTGTAGAGGGATCCCAGAAGAGTTATGGTGGTTTAGTCCACTACTTGAGGCCGATAGTTTCTGCGGATAGGGAATTCCGTCTGGTGTTGAAATGGTTCTCTTGAAATAGGTTAAGTAGAAGGTTTTTATATGATGAAGTGTTTACCCTATTAGTGGTTCGAGAGTTATGATGGAATTCTTGTACTCCTACGCATTGGCGTGGTTAAGTGCACTAAGTAGCATGTGATTCGAAAGTTGAGGATTTAAGATTTCGGTTCGCTGTTGACAAGGATGCCATGAGCTCGGATAAGCAGGAAAAGGATGTAGATGTTTAAAGTAGAATGGTATTGTTTTTTGCATCATCTAAGGTCGATGTCAGGTTTAAGAGACCTTGTGTATTGATTTGTGGATTCTTGATATGCTTTACAACATTAGTGTAACCGGTAGCATGGATGTGCAGACTTATTACGTGGTGCGGAAGGTCGTAGGAGCGTGTCTCATAGAAAGATTGTGTAAGAGTGACATGTAGTCACTTGATTGAGTGAAGATTGAAACCAAGTATGAATATTGTGGTAATATCGTTGATTCGAGAATTTATGCCTGGAGGGCGCTCAGTTCATTTGGTTGTGTATTGTGGAAGTATTGTTCCGGTTATGATGGCTATTTTTGTATGTTATGGGAAAAAGGGTTATTATGTATCCTTGAAAGGTTATTAGCCTAGTACAATGCGATCAGAATCGGCTTGGGGTCTGTGGATGGATTTGAATATGAATATGGGCTCTATATTAGGCCGGATGTGTTCATTTAAGCATAAGCGCTCCCTATGGAGGAGTATTCAGATGTTGGATGTCGTTTCGCCGTTGGTTATTTCATGTAATATTATATTGTGTTGTATAAGTTGCGAAACTGCTTGATAAATTTATTATGTGTTGAGGTTCCACGTAGCGATGGTGCTATGTGAGCCAGATGACTCTCGAGATTCAAATCATATATCGCAGTTTAGTCGTGCTTGAATTTTGTAGCGTATGACGATGTCGGTCCTTCTAGGGATGGTATTATGCACTTAGCGTGCTTGTGTCTAATATTCGGATATTTTGTAGTAATGAGCATTCTAGATCGGTAAGTATTTCCTTATAGATTCTTTTTGTGCGGATCGGGTGGCACGCCGCCACGGGTATGTTGTTTGGATCGGGTTGCACGACACAATAGTGTGATGTTGAGTACAATTCCCTATATTCTATTTTGTGTGTTTGTGTCCCATTTTATAAGGAAGGTTCATGACACCTTTTCAGTTGTCTAATTAGTCACGTGGGTTGAGTAATCCTTTCCAGAGTTCGTTTTCCTTATATATCATAATCGAGTCCGTAGCTTATTAGCTCATTGTGGAGTCATATGAGGCTTTTTTGCCGTGTCTGAGGTGGCTTATTACTTGGGAAGCTTGTACTGGGGTGAGACGAGATTATTAGACATGGGATTAGTGCAATCAGATTTATATAAGTATATTAAAGAATAAATATCGTTGTTCAGTTCAGAATAAGGTAATGGTACTTGTCAGAAGGAGAAACTCAATAATTTGTTGACTCGGCAGTTGGTTATGACTTTATACACATTTCTTCCCTCGTGGAAGCATTGCAAGAGTTGGAACATGACTTATATGTATCATGAGATGTGTTGTGGACATCATATTCGTGGAAATATCGACTATTGTTATCAGGGATGTTATTACGGGCATGTTAATGGTGCGGTGCATGGTCTAAATTCAACCAAGGGATGCAATCCTGTATTGGTGCATCGTGAAGTGATTGATACGATGTTCATAGGTTGGAAACAGGCATGGTGGAAAATTCTGGATGTTATAATTGGGCTCTAAGGCTTAGTTGCCTAAATAAAGGGGAGAATCTTCATATTAGCTCGAGCTAATGTGCTCAAATGGGTGTGGTAGCACGGGTAGGTGCATGAGCTGTTAAACAATGATTTTGGACAGCTCCAGAACAGTCCTTAGCACGTTCGAGGGCGAACGTATATTTAAGTGGGAGAGAATGTAACGACCCAACCAGTCGTTTTGACTGTTAGAACCACGTTCCCCTAAATAAAACTCCCCGTATGTGCTTTTATTAATTTATTACTTGCGGGGATGGTTGGTTCGGGATTTGGAAGTGTTCGTGTTGAAATCGGAACACTTGGTTCCTTAAGTTGGCCTTAAAGTGCTAAGTTTGATTTCGGTCAACATTTTAAGAAAACGACCCCGGAATAGAAGTTTGATGATTCCAACAGCTCCATATGGTGATTTTGGACTTAGGAGCGTGTAACGAACCGGCCGGTCGTTTTGAGTATTACAACCCTGTTTCCCTATTTACTGCTCAAATTGTACTTTACAGTTATGTGAATTACCGGGGAAATTGGTTCGGGTCCGATAAGGTTTTGGAATGAATTGGAACACTTAGTTCTAAGGTTTAAAGCTTAAGTTTAAATAGTGACTGGATGTGGACTTATATGTAAACGACCTCGGATTCGAATTCTGATAATTCCAATCACTCCGTATGGTGATTTTGGACTTAGGAGCGTGTCCGAAAAAGTATTTAGAGGTCCGTAGTGGAATTAGGCTTGAAATGCCGAAAGATGAATTTTTGGAAAGTTTGACTGGGGGGTTGACTTTTTGATATAGGTGTTGGAATCTGATTCTGAAATTTGGAATAGGTCCGTAATATGAAATGTGACTTGTGTGCAAAAGTTTAAGTTATTCAGGATTGATTTGATGTGTTTCGGCACAAGACGTAGAATTTGAAAGTTCAAAGATCATAGATTTTGATTTGAGGTATGATTCGTCGTTTTGATGTTGGTTGATATGATTTAAGGCCTCGATAGGTCCGTGTTATGTTATTGAACTTGTTGTTATGTACGTACGGGGTCCCGAGGGGCTCGGGTGAGTTTCGGATGGTTAACAGATCAAATTTGGACTTAGAAGAAATCTGGAAAAAATCTCTGTCTTCTGGTGTGATCGCACCTGCGAGGAATTGGCCGCAGGTGCGTGCCGCAGATGCGGCCCTTTTTACGCAGAAGCGGAGCTGGGATAGCCTGGGCAGGGCGCAGGTGCGAAGGAGTTAACCGCATCTGCGAGCCCGCAAGTGCGAGCGAGGCTCCGCAGATGCAGAGTTGAGGGATTGGCAAGTCCGCAGGTGCGAACCATTGAGCGCAGAAGCGATTATGGCTGGCCAAGCTGTTCTCGCAGAAGCGAGATTTTTCCCGCAGAAGCGAAGAACGCAGATGCGACCCCTTGTCCACTGATGCGGAAATCGCTGGGGCAGAACCTTAAATTCGAGGGTTCGACATTTTCACCCATTTTCGGATTTTGGAGCTCGGGTTGGGCGATTTTGGAGAGGCAATTTTCCACACAACTTGGGGTAAGTGTTATTAACTCCCTTGTGATTATATTTTATGAACTAATCTTCATTTTTAGTGTAAGATTATTGAACTTTCAAGAGAAATAGAAGGAAATTTCTATAATGTCACAAAATAAATTTTTCGAGTTTGAATACCGATTCGGAGTTGGAATAGTGTTAAATTAGTATGGTTGAACTTGTAATTGGATGGGTTATCGTATTTTGGGAGTTTCGTTGTATTTCGAGACGTGTGCCCCAGGTGCGAGTAAGGCTCCGCAGATGCGGAGTTGAGGGATTGGCAAGTCCGCAGGTGCGAACCTTTGAGCGCAGAAGCGTGACCGCAGGTGCGGTCCTTGGCATCGCAGAAGCGATTATGGCTGGCCAAGCTGTTTTCGCAGAAGCAAGATTTTTCCCGCAGAAGCGAAGGAAGTAGATGCGACCCCTTGTCCGCAGATGCGAAAATCGCTGGGGCAGAACCTTAAATTCGAGGGTTCGACATTTTCACCCATTTACGGATTTTGGAGCTCAGGTTGGGCGATTTTGGAGAGAAAATTTTAGGGTAAGTGTTCTTAACTCCATTGTGATTATATTCTATAAATTAATCTTCATTTTTGGTGTAAGATTATCGAATTTTCAAGAGAAATAGAAGGAAATTTCTATAATGTCACAAAACGATTATTTCGAGTTTGAATTCCGATTCGGAGTCGGAATAGAGTGAAATTACATTGGTTGAACTTGTAATTGGATGGGTTATCGTATTTTGTGAGTTTCGTCATATTGAGAGACGTGTGCCCCACAAGTGATTTTTGGGGCGTAATTTCGGATTTTGTGGAAAATATTAGCATTTTGATATGAAATTAATTCCTATAAATTGTGTGGACTAAATCAAATTAATTGTGGTAGATTCGAGCCGTTCGGGAGTTGATACATGCATAATGGGATTTCTGGAGCATTGTTTAGCTTGTTCGACATTTGGATTCGGCTTGTTCGAGGTAAGTAACTCTTCTAATCTTGGAGCTGAGGGTATGAAACATGAATATATGTATTATGTGAATTGTTGGGAGGTGACTCACATGCTAGGTGATGGGCGTGTGAGCGTGCACTATAGAAATTATAATATAATTGTTTATGTGGAATTTGTAGTTAAATGATCTTGGCATTTTCCATGCAGTTTTATGTGTTAAAGAAATTGAGTTAAATAGCATAATAAAAATCACGTTGAGGCTATGTCCAATATTATTGGGACCCACAGAGGTCATATTGCTGTGAATTATTTGTTTTAAATTGAAAATTATACTCAGTCATATTCAATTCATTACACATCATATCTCAGTCTCTGTTGTTATTTATTGATACATCATATCATCATTTTTGGGCTATTTTTATGGTATTGTGATCCCATGAGAGAGAGACTGGAGAGATTGATAACTGAGTGAGGCCGAGGGCCTGATTGTGAGGATTATTATGTGGATCGGGGTTGCCTGCCTGCAGCACGCCTTATAGGCTTTATTATAGCACGCGAGTTGTCCGTGCAGCACGTGAGTTGTCCGTGCGGATCCAGCTATTATTATAGCACGTGAGTTGTCCGTGCAGCACGTGAGTTGTCCTTTCAAATCCAGATATGATATTATAGCACGTGAGTTGTCCGTGCAGTACGTGAGTTGTCCGTGCTTATAGCACTTGGGCTGTAGGAGCCCCTCATGAGTCTGTACACACACCTAGTGAGCGCAGTCGACTATAAACAGGGATCGGGCTGCACGCCGCAACAGGTATTGTATAGCGCTGAGTGATTGAGTGTGCTGATCATAGTGAGAGAGAATGCGAGACAGTGAGATTGAGTAATTTGAGTGTGTGAGTACATGATTACAATCTCTGAGATACATTGCATTGACATGCACACATGACATATATGCATAAATATGTGTTTTCCTCATGCTGTACGGTATCACATTATTCATGATTTCTCACACATGTTGACAGATGGGCATAGTAATGCATTTGTTTTACACTGGTTATCTGGATAGAAAATGAGATATTTTATTTATTTTTGAAAGGATTTTGGAACAATTACTGTTTTCAATCTTATTCATATTTTTGGTAACATCGGTAAACGATTTGGGTTTTCATTAATTTACTTGAAAGGCAGAACTTTTTTCAGAAGTCATGATTTAGCTGAGCATTTATTCTTTGAGTTACTTCTGGGATTACTTGTTCAATATTGTTATGAACTATTGTTGGTTATGGAAGTTGGACTCTGACCTTTGTACAAGCTCGTCACTACTTTCAACCTAAGGCTAGGTTTGTTACTTACTGAGTACATGAGGTCGGTTGTACTGATATTACACTTTCGCACATTACGTGGAGATGTTGGCTGTTGTTGTTGCTGTGCTCGATGGTTACAGGACTTGAAGATGTACCTGCATTCCTGTTGTAGCTGCCTCTTGTTCAGGTTAGCCTTAGATTTATAAAAGCTCTGTTTATGTATTATTCAAACAGACTATGTATTTATTTTATTTACGCTTTGTATATTCTATTCTTAGAAGCTCATGATTTGTACTACCAATTCTTGTGGATTGTATAAGACTAAGATCTTTATTCACTTAAATTTCTTTAATAATTATTATTGGAATTAGATGATTGAAAGTTGGCTCACCTAGCGGGTTGGGTTAGGTGCCATCATGACTAGTTGGATTTTGGGTCGTGACAAGGTGGTATCAAAGCTCTAGGTTTATAGGTTCTACAAGTCATGAGCAAGTGTCTAGTAGAGTCTTGCGGATCGGTATGATGACGTCCATATCTTCGAGAGGCTACAGGGCATTTAGGATATATACTTCCCATCTTTCTTTCCTTATCGTGCGAGATTGATTCAGCTTGAGACATAAACTCTTTGAATTCCTTTCCACGTATTCGTATACGCATATGAGCGCTCGGTATCAGCAGTGCATCGCCGGTTTGTGATTCCATGAACGAAGTTCGAGATGATTATTCTATGTTTTGGTGATGGGCAAGTCTGGAGGACTTGAGGCCAGGTTTAGATCGCAGCTTAAGCTCGGTAGCTTTAGCTGTAACTCATACAATTGGACTTATATGTCCGGTAATGACCCTACAGTGGAATTTGTGGTTCGATGAGCGGTGGAATGGCGGCGTGATGGGTATGATGTAATCGTGGGATGTGTTAAGATGATTGGAATATGCCGAGAAGTATTTCCTTGAAATGTAAAGGAAAGGCCATTGGGTGCTTGATTTTCGATTTGATGTGACGAATAATCTCGAGTAATGAATGTTTTGAAGGATCTTTCACATTATTAAATTTTGGGATAGACCAAACTTTCATGTCTGGTTAATGAGTTTGGACTTAGATAGACTAAGTGATTTCATAGTAATTGTGACTACGAAAGGGTATAACAAGATACGAGTTTGAGGCTAAGCAGGTGGGTTATCCCCTGCGGAGTAATCTACGTAGGTGTATTCCTTATGATGTGAGTAGAGAGTTCTTTTCTGCCGACGGGGTGTATGGGTGGAGATTTGAATCTGAATCTGGTTGAGAAAGTTGACTTGTGTGTTAAGAGGATGAATACGAACTTAGCGGATGATTGAGGTATTTCTATGGTTGGCGTTGTATGAACTTGGGAAGAAGTTTCGTTGGGCTGACTGTGGCATTATGGCAGTAAGAGAGTATTGGTATTGTGAGTTATAGAATGTTTTAATCTATGGCTTTGTGCCAAGTGGGGGAGTCTGCTATTGACAATTTGATTTCATAGTTAGGTGTTAAATTTTAATTTTGGCCTGCGGCATACTTATGGTATTTTTGAAGGTGCTTAAGAAGAATACAATTGCTTACGGGTCGTAGGGCATTGTGGTTCTATGCTAGGTTTGTGGGGTGAGTTGTGGCTAAATATCATGACATTTTTGCAAGGAGAAGTATTAATCTGAAGACAGATTCAGAAGAAAGTCAGAGAAAATAAGAAAAACAGGTAGTAGGTTGGATCAGTACGGTAATAGATATGATCAGTTCTTTCGGTGCTTATGATGTGGGGGTTTTCTACATGTGTTTTGTGGCAATACACCTGGGCTTGGCAACTTGCGTTACTTGGTTGATTTAGAGAGATTCAACTCTGATGGCCTGATTATGTGCAAATGGATTCCAAAGCATTCTCGAGGTTTTCTACCACGGTTTGAGATGGGTATTTTCCTACCGGCCTGAGGAGCATGTTGAGTATGGTGATTTTATACCGGATGGGATCAAATGTAAGGCTTCTGGCTGATCAGATATGTATTTTACTTGTGACTCAGAATGATTATGAGGTTCTCGTATTCTTCAAATGATGGCATGATAGATGCGGTGTGTTGTGTGGGATTAAGGTTGGCGTGTGCAAGGTCATGTTTTAGCTTTGAAAGGGAGGTCATAAATTCTTAGAGGGCATGAAGAGTTTTCGATGTTTAGATGAATGCTATAACTATTTGGTATTGCGTGAGTAGAGTGTACATTTCAGAAGGCGCACTATGTTTTGAATTATGGATATCTCATAGGTATTGCAGCATTTTTCTGTTTGATCGACTGCTGATATTCAAATTTTTCCAAGTGGAACGGAAGAACTTTTAAAGTATTTCTCGTGGGATGATCGTGTATGAGAGAGGTGTTAGGCATTCGGGAGGTGGAGACTGGGAGTTGTCTGGAGCAGATTGTTTCATGGCGGTGGACTGCGAGGTCGTGGCCGAAGCTAGCCAGATGATAGTATGTATTATGATTCAGTCATTTGGGACTTTCGGAGGGTTATTTGTCTATTTGTAGGTGACCAGAGTTGATTTGGGGGTCCATTGGTAGGCCCAATTAAGATGTGTATTCTACACCGAGCCGGAATGGTTGGCTCCATACTGCTATTGTTGAGGGATGTGCCATTTGGTTGTTGCCGAGCTTATTCGTGTTCTGGAATGATCTGTGAGTTACTCTTCTATGCTACGAGGAGTTGTGATTCGTTGGTTACATGCACATATAGTGCGGTTCTATTATGGCCTTATAGCGGAATTTGAGCGAGAATAGTATTGGGGATTGCTTGGTTGATGGCGTATTGGTCCTGTTCTTTCGGGTTTTGTATGGCATGGTGTCATTCCCTTCACTATGGTTATGGTAATGCACTTTGGGTACTTAATGTCGAATTGCGCATGGTTATTGATTTTAGCAGGGTGGCTTGAGGTGTTTCATATGAACCAATATTTGGATAGGGTTGCGTATTGCAGTACAGTATGTGGAAATATGATCCTTTGTATTAGATTCTTGTGTTATGGTTCTGTAATGTGTGATGGATTTTTCAGCAATTCTTTGTGGCAGTACTTGTTAATATTTTGGGACAGTTCTCTCATTTGAGTCATTTTTCATGACTGAGTACATTTGAATTGTTGCGTATTGGTGCACGGATGGCACGGGTATTGTGTTGTCAAGCCTATATAGAATAGGGTGACATGAGATCACCCCCGAGTACGTGTGTGGTAAGATGGAACAGTGATTTGATGGCTTGGAAACAACTCTTGACACGTTCGAGGACGAACGTATGTTTAAGTGGGGGAGAATGTAATGACCCAGCCGATCGTTTTGAGTATTACAACCCCGTTTCCCCATTTACTGCTCAAATTGTACTTTACAGTTGTTGTGTGAATTGCCGGGGAAATTGGTTCGGGTCCGGTGAGGTTTTGGAATGAATTAGAACACTTAGTTCCATGGTTTAAAGCTTAAGTTAAAATAGTGACCGGATGTGGACTTATGTGTAAACGACCTCGGATTCGAATTCTGATAATTCCAATAGCTCTGTATGGTGATTTTGGACTTAGGAGCGTGTCCGAAAAATTATTTAGAGGTCCGTAGTGAAATTAGGCTTGAAATGCCGAAAGATGAAGTTTTGGAAAGTTTGACCGGGGGGTTGGCTTTTTGATATCGGAGTCGGAATCAGATTCTGGAAATTGAAATAGGTCCGTAATATGAAATGTGACTTGTGTGAAAAATTTGAAGTCATTCCGGATTGATTTGATGTGTTTTGGCACAAGACGTAGAATTTGAAAGATTAAAGTTTATAGATTTTGATTTGAGGTGCGATTCATCGTTTTGATGTTGGTTGATATGATTTAAGGCCTCGAGTAGGTCCGTGTTATATTATGAAACTTATTGGTATGTTCGTACAGGGTCCCGAGGGACTCGGGTGACTTTCGGATGGTTAACAGATCAAATTCGGACATAGAAGAAATCTGGAAATTTCTTTTGTCTTATGGTGTGATCGCACCTGCGAGGAATTGGCCACAGGTACGGTGCCGCAGATGCGGCCCTTTTTACGCAGAAGCGGAGCTAGGCTAGCCTAGGCAGGGCACAATGCGAAGGAGTTAACCGCATCTGCGAGCCCGCAGGTGCGAGTAAGGCTCCGCAGATGCGGAGTTGAGGGATTGGCAAGTCCGCAGGTGCGAACCTTTGAGCGCAGAAGCGTGACCGCAGGTGCGGTCCTTGGCATCGCAGAAGCGATTATGGCTGGCCAAGCTGTTCTCGCAGAAGCAAGATTTTTCCCGCAGAAGCGAAGGACGTAGATGCGACCCCTTGTCCGCAGATGCGGAAATCGCTGGGGCAGAACCTTAAATTCGAGGGTTCGACATTTTCACCCATTTACGGATTTTGGAGCTCAGGTTGGGTGATTTTGGAGAGAAAATTTTAGGGTAAGTGTTCTTAACTCCCTTGTGATTATATTCTATAAATTAATCTTCATATTTGGTGTAAGATTATCGAATTTTCAAGAGAAATAGAAGGAAATTTCTATAATGTCACAAAACGATTATTTCGAGTTTGAATTCCGATTCGGAGTCGGAATAGAGTGAAATTACATTGGTTGAACTTGTAATTGGATGGGTTATCGTATTTTGTGAGTTTCGTCATATTTCGAGACGTGTGCCCCACAAGTAATGTTTGGGGCGTAAATCGGATTTTGTGGAAAATATTAGCATTTTCATATGGAATTAATTCCTATAAATTGTGTGGACTGAATCAAATTAATTGTGGTAGATTCGAGCCGTTCGGGAGTTGATACACGCATAATGGAATTTTTAGAGCATTGTTTAGCTTGCTTGACATTTGGATTCGGCTTATTCGAGGTAAGTAAGTCTTCTTATCTTGGAGCTGAGGGAATGAACGCTGAATATATATATATTATGTGAATTGTTGGGAGGTGACACACATGCTAGGTGACGGGCGTGTGAGCGTGCACTATAGAAATTGTAACATAATTGTTTATGTGGAATTTTGTAGTTAAATGATCTTGGCATTTTCCATGCAATTTTATGTGTTAAAGAAATTGAGCTGAAAGGCATAATAAAAATCACGTTGAGGCTATGTGCTAATATTATTGGGACCCACAGTGGTCATATTGCTGTGAATTATTTGTTTTAAATTGAAAATTTATACTGAGTCATATTCATGTTGTTACACATCATATCTCAGTCTCTGTTGTTATTTATTGATACATCATATCATCATTTTGGGCTATTTTTATGGCATTGTGAGCCCATAAGAGAGACTGGAGAGATTGATGGCTGAGTGAGGCCGAGGGCCTGATTGTGAGGATTATTATGTGGATTGGGGTTGCCCTCTTACAGTAGGCCTTATAGGCTTTATTATAGCACGTGAGTTGTCCATGCGGATCCAGCTATTATTATAGCACGTGAGTTGTCCGTGCAGTACGTGAGTTGTCCGTGTGGATCCAGATATGATATTATAGCATGTGAGTTGTCCGTGCTTTTAACGCATGGGCTGTAGGAGCCCCTCATAAGTCTGTACACAACCCCAGTGAGCACAGTCGACTATAAATAGGGATCGGGCTGACGCCGGAGCAGGTATTGTATAGCGCTGAGTGATTGAGTGTGCTGAGCATAGTGAGAGAGAATGCGAGACAGTGAGATTGAGTACTCTAAGAGTGTGCGTACATGAGTACAATCTCTGAGATACATTGCATTGACATGCACACATGACATATATGCATAGAGGTATTTTCTTCATGATGTACGGTATCACATTATTCATGATTTCTCACACATGTTGACAGATGGGCATTGTGATATATTTGTTTTACACTGGTTATCTGGATAGAAAATGAGATATTTTATTTATTTTTGAAAGGATTTTAGAAAAATTACTATTTTCAAACTTATTCATATTTTTGGTAACTTTGATAAACGATTTGGGTTTTCATTAATGTACTTGAAAGGGAGAACTTTTTTCAGAAGTAATGATTTAGCTGAGCATTTATTCTTTGAGTTACTTCTGGTATTACTTGTTCAATATTGTTATGATCTATTGTTGGTTATGGAAGTTGGACTCTGACCTTGGTACAAGCTCGTCATTACTTTCAATCTTAGGCTAGGTTTGTTACTTACTCAGTACATGGGGTCGGTTGTACTGATACTACACTTCTGCACATTGCGTGCAGATGTTGGATGTTGTTGTTGCTGTGCTCGATAGTTGCGGGACTTGAAGATGTACCTGCATTCCTGTTGTAGCTTCCTCTTGTTCAGGGTAGCCTTAGATTTATAAAAGCTCTGTTTATGTATTATTCAAACAGACTATGTATTTATTTTATTTCCACTTTGTATACTCTATTCTTAGAATCTCATGATTTGTACTATAGTTCTTGGGGATTGTATAAGATTAAAATTTTTATTCACTTAAATTGCTTTAATAATTATTATTTGAATTGGATAATTAAAAGTTGGCTTACCTAGCTGGTTGGATCAGGTGCCATCATGACTAGTTGGATTTTGGGTCGTGACAGAGCGTGTTCGAAATTTTATTTGGAAGTCCGTAGTTAGAGTAAGCTTGAAATGGCAAAAATAGGAATTTAAGTTTGGAAGTTTGACCGGGGAGTTGACTTTTTGATATCAGATTTGAAATCCAATTCCGAAAATTTTTTATAGCTCTATTATGTCATTTATGACTTGTGTGCAAAATTTGAGGTCAATCGGACTTGATTCGATAGGTTTTGGCATCGAATATAGAAGCTGGAAATTTCATAAGACTAAAGTTTCAAGTGAGTTCGCACAAGACCTAAATTCAAATGAGCATAACTCTCATGATACAAAGTGTTATATGGTGTATTACCTATCAAATAAAATATCTTTGAGTCTAGTTTCTAACGCTTCAAACCGTTCGGAATTTGGACATTTCTACAAACGTTATGACCAAATTACCAAAAGCTGGAAAAATGCGATTATGCGGCAAATTGTGCGACCGCAAATCAATTATGCGAGCCGCAAAATAGGTTTGCGACCCGCAAAATGGTCGCCGATATGCCCAGCGCACACCACTTCTGGGCATCAATTTTGCAATCCATTGTGCGGCCCGCATACCTATTTGGCGGTGCATTGTGCGATCGCCTACCTGATTTCGGAGGGGTAATTATTTTATTTTCATAACCCGACCCCATTTTGATAAATAGGTTTTGGGGCTTATTTTGGGACAATTATCTGATGATTTT
Organism: Nicotiana otophora; assembly: GCA_000715115.1. NCBI lineage: Eukaryota > Viridiplantae > Streptophyta > Magnoliopsida > Solanales > Solanaceae > Nicotiana > Nicotiana otophora. The sequence continues at coordinate 22,759 of AWOL01S0001255.1, read as the reverse complement.
AGAGAAAAGTGAGAGTGTTCTAGAGAGAGGAAATAGATAAAGTGTCTTGTTTATCAAATTCTTGTCCAAGCCTTGAAATCCAATAAGAAATCCCTCAAGTTCTTCATCAAAGAGGTAAGGTTCTAACCCCTAATATTCAATTTCGAGTTTGGGTAATGATGGGCGATTAAGAGTATGATTCTTGGGTCTAAGAGTATTATTTATACATATCAATAAGGTTTATGGAAAGAGTGTTGAGTTCAAATGTGTAAAGATTGGGTTGAAAATGATAAAAATCTTCAAAGACTTTAATTGAAGATTTGAGGGCCAAGTTGATGTCGGAATTTGGTAAAATTTATATGGTTGGACTCGTGGTTGGATGGGCGTTCATATTTTATAACTTTTGTCGGGTTCCGAGATGTGGGGTGATTTTTGAGTTAATTTCTGATTTTATTGAAAAATATAGTATTTTCTTATGAAATTAATTCCTATAATTTTTAGTGATTGTATCGAATTTATTTTGGCTAGATTCGAGCCATTCATAGTTGGATAATTGAGGAAAAGGCCTTCTATTGGATTAAATTGGAGCAAATTGAGGTAAGTCTCTTGTCTAATCTTGGAGGGGGAAATTACCCCATAGGTAATTAAATTAATAATTGTTGCTATTGTGGAGGCTACGTACGCATGAGGTGACGAGAGTCCGTGCGTAGCTACTATTAATGCTAAAGTTCGGGTAGCTTAGGACTTAAAGCATGAATTACTTGTGTAAATTATATTTTATATATATATATATATATATATATGTAAGTATAAGATAGAAAAGAGGAAGAAGCGGTCAACTTGGAAGCGTTGTAATGGAAGAGAAAGAGTCAGTGAAAAGAGGAAGAGACACAATTAAATGACTTTCGTTTTTTAATAGCACATAAATAGAAAGAATAAGGATAAATAACAAAAAAATTGAGGAAAAGGGAAAGTGTGTATTCAGGTGCCATTTTTGTTGTCCCTCTTTTATATTAATATATCATATCATCATACCATATTATAAGTGTGAAACTTCAAGTTGAAAGTTGAAATACCAAAATATCCATCAAAAACTAAATGATTGTTTTGCCCTTCAAGCAAGTATTATTTCTTTGTACCAAAATATAGATATACATGTTGGTATTACTGTGTTCGAAACCAGAAAATCAGAAGAATAGAAACGTTAGTTCAATAAACAAATCGTAAAATAATTCTGAGCCCACAAGTTGCTTGTGTGTCCTTAAAGAATTTTATCCCCTCACTGTTGTCCAAGGTTATGGATTACTTTCTCCTAGGATAGAACGGAAAAACTATTTTGTAATACTGGAAATCGAAATTACAGAACTTCAGCGGACACAACAAACGGAACAAATCACATTTGACACTTTATTTATTTGGAAAAAACAATGCAACGATGTAAAACAATGGGAGAAGTTTTTAGATTTTCCATGTCCGAAAATGAGGCCAAGCCTCTAAATTTATAGACAATGAAAGGGTGAGGTGAAGAGGTGCAATCCAAGAGGTGCCTCTTCCATTTTCCATTCACATCCCTTAATAAAAACACAACAATCCCCCACATGAATGGGGAATGACTATATGATGAAAACATGCATAATAAGTAATGTGATTCACAAGTAAGGATTAATCGCAGCTGGATAAGTAGGTTTTCCTTTGAACTTTTCGTAGTGAACTTATGTCGGATATACTCGGTCAATCGGTAGATTTTATATCTTTGAACCATTGAGCTTTGGTGTATACCTAGACAACCATAAGTCACACAATCAACCCTTAACCGTCTTTGGTTCTCATTGTTGTGTTCGTTTCAGCCATGAAAACCGCATGGTTTATAAGTGCATAGAGAACTGGCCTTACTAAATTCTCCTTGAAGCGGCTTACACTTCACACTTATATAGGTGATTCCTAAATGTGTAATCCCATAGATACACTATTTCATGTACCCTGTATCAAACTTAGAAATCATTAAAAAGCCTTAATGCTTTATCATTAGTACTGAACATTGTCTCATCACGAGAATGGACCAAAATTTTATTTGACAATGTTGAGCCATCACTAATGACTTTGTTTGATCTCCTTGAATCTAGATCTTGGGATCTCGAGTCTTTTAGGTAGAGTTACCGCCACAGTAACTTGTCCTCGGCCATAGTCCCATTTCCTTTGATGATCTCTCAACTACCTCCCTAGTTAGGCCTTTTGTAAGTGGATCTGAAATATTATCACTCAAATTCACATAGTCAATTGTGATAATTCCCCTAGAGAGTAGTTAGCTAACGATTATACGTCTTCATCGTATATGACGAGATTTTTCGTTACATATAACGCTCCTAGCTCTTCCTATTATTCTTGACTATCTCAATATATGCTTATTGGTGCAAATGATTTGGGCCATAATGAAATATCTTTAAGAAATTTCGGAGTCATTCTGTTTCTTCACCTACCTTGTCTAAGGCTATAAAATCAGCCTCCATTATAGAGCGGGCAGTACCCGTTTATTTGGATAATTTTCAAGACAACGCTCTGTCATCGTCTGTAAAAATATATCCACTTATGGATTTATAAACAGTCGAACCAGTGATCTAATTTGCATCACTGTATTCCTTCATTACTGTCACGATCCAAAATCCATTAAAGGTCGTGATGGTGCCGGACACCGCTGTCAGGCAAGCCAACAATACATACTTAGCTTAATTACCCATTTTAGTATTTTTGAAATCAAAATTTCTTCAATGAAATAATAAAGATGAAACTCATAGAGTAAATGATAAATATTTTTAACAACTAAATTTCTAAACAATTCACAACCATTCTCAAAACCTGGTATCACAAGTGCATGAGCTTTTACTAGAGAATTATGAATAAATACAACATCTGTCCAGAATACAAATTAGACAGGAAAATATAATAACTCTGAAGGAGACTCTATTGGCTGCGGATCGTAATACAGAATGCAGCTCACCTATGTCCCCACAATTATTAACCACACCTCTGCGCCCACAAGGCCGCTAGACATATATGTACTTGCACAATAAAATGTGCAGCAAGTGTAGTATGAGTAGAAAACAATGTGTACCCAGTAAGTATCAAGCCTAATCTCGAAGAGGTAGAGATGAGATGACCGACTTTGACACTCACTAAGAGTCAATGATAATAAATGAAATAAAAATAGCAATATCTAGATCAACATGATTTATAGAATTTACAATGATTTTCTTTAACCAGCATAAATAATTAAATTCCTTCAAATGCAACAATTCTCAATATATTAATTAAATTCTTTCAGTTCCAATAAATTTTTAATTTATCAATTAGCCTCATTTACAGGAATAACAATAATTTCTCAACAAGCAGAGATAATTAATTCATTAAATTTTAAAGATTTTTAATTTATCAATTAGCTTCACAAGCTGCAATAAACTATCAAAGTATCGTGTAATTATTATTATTAGGCACGATTTCTGCCGAGATCGTACGACCCGATCCAGAGTGTCGTGTACACTGCCGAGGGACGTGCGGCGCGATCCATAAATGCATCTATCCTGCCGAGGCGTTCGGCCCGCTCCACAAGAAAGGAAGACATTTTCTTGTGTATCTCCGGAATGAAAGTCTATTTATTATAAGATAAATTCAGGAGGAAGAACAATTTTTCTTAACAATTAATTAATTTAAACAAAAATCAAACATATGAAATTTCCACCCTTTAATATTTTTATCTAACAATTCACAATATATATATATATATATATATCCTTCTTTCTCTTCAATCTCTCCGTCGCCCAAGGTATCTTCTCTTTCTTTTTTTGACACATTAAGGTTTTCTCCTATGTCTCTTTTTTGGGGGTAATTTAGGTTTTTGAGATTTAAGCGTTTTTCCATAGTTTGTTGCTCTTTCGTGTATATGTACATTTTACATTGTCGATTTCTGCTTGCATTAATTGTAATCAAGTTGCCTATTTTGTTATCCACTTTGTGAGATTCAATTAATCTTGGGAATCTTTACACGAATGGCCGGCCGTATTTATTATTTATTTTTTTTAGCCATATATTTAGATTATATAAAATTATACACATATAATACATAAATTATGTATATATTATACCTTAATCGGCTATTTTTAATTTAAACGATTGGGTGATCGGCTATTTGAGTTAATTCTTCTTAATCTTGATCGTGAATGGGATATACATAAATTGCTTTCTTAAACGGGGAGGATTTTAGTTTCTGAAAATATGTCTTGCGGTTCCGAGAGGATGAAAGTTTCAGGCCCATCCGCTCCTCCATGTGTTCTCTCTGGTTTCAGATGTTTGGTATTTTTCCATGAGTTACATTTTTACTAGAAAGCAAAAGTTGTACCAATTTTAACCATGATATGAAGAAAGATATCAAAAAATCGGGTATTTGTCTATGAATTTCTCTTCAAAACTTAATGACCTCTCTAATCTATCTACTACTATTCCATGTGCAATATGGTACGCCACCTCTACCGTGGTCTTTGAACTTTTTATTTAGTTAATTAATGTCTCAATCTCGAAATAGTTGAGGTCAACTATACAATTCGTTTGTAGAACAAGTTATACTAAAGAAATTACTCAAATGCATAGAATTTAAGACTCAGAACATCTGTAAAACTAAATTTAGAGCCCGTTTGGACATAAGAAAATTTTCATATTTTTTCGAAAATTTATCATTTTTTTCCGAAATTAGTGTTTGGCCATAAAATTTTCAATTTTTACTTGAAGATGAATTTTGAAATTTTTTGAAAATTTGAAAAACTCCAAAAAGCTCACTCAGATCACTCACAGAATTGCAAAAACAACCCAAAATTATATTCATGTCCAAACATAACTCTAATTTTCAAATACCATTTTCATTTGAAATTTTTTTACTTTTTTTAAAATTTTTTATAATTTTTATGTCCAAATGCCCACTTAAATCCATTTTGATCAGTACCAATCTCTTTGGTTTGTTATGTTATGATATTATTATATATTGTGTGTATCACTATATATCACACACAAATTTTCTCCGGCATATTTTCTGACAGTATATATCACAACGTGTAGCGTGTATATCATGTATTTGACAATGTATTTTATGATATATATATATATATATATATATATATATAGGTGAAAATGCAGTGATATAAACCACCTTAAACATCCATTTTCACATAGCATATGGCACATCACCATCACAAAAATATCGTAACTACAAAATCATTCAATCCTATCAGCACATAATATCATTTTAATTCGAATAAAGAAAGAAGAGGAGAGAAATTTAAATCTGTCGCTTTATATTCAAGTTAATGTTAAATTAAATTCTTAGCACTCTTAGTGAAGTTAATGGTTAGCCAATTCAATCGAATTATGGTTAATGGTTAATCATTCAAGCGAAGTTAATATAAGTTAATGGTTAGCCAATTCACAAAAATATCGTGCATACTACTATTTCTTGATTTAAGAGTTAGAGTAAAAGTTCCGGAGATGCCAACTTATATTAGAACTAGGACGATGAATTAACATGACAAAAATAAATTGGAATAAATAAATCGGAGTATGGTCAAAATATTATTTAAAAATATTTAGTTTTGTTTTTTGATTTTCCGACCGAAACGGTCGGAATCTTTCGACTACAATTTTCATTCGGAATATTTCAGTCGGAGAACTGTCAAATTCTAGTAGTGATACATTATGGTTATTTGAAAATAACTTTCTATTTGTAGTGTGTGTAATAATAGATCCACCTTTTTTTTTTTTTTTTTTTTTTTTTTTTTTTTTTGCAAGTGAAGTTTGTTCTATATTATACAATAACAAGCGATAGCAATTTTTCAGGGGAATGTCTCATATGGATTCATGCGATGGAAAGTACCGTATATTTTAAGGAAGGTCTTAGGTGAGAGGAGAGATAGAAAAAGAAATATGAGGAGAGATAAAGGGGATGAGACGTTTGAGTGAGAGAGGTAGACAAAGATATAAATGGAAAGAGAAAGAATATATGGAAAAGTATTATGAAATATAACTCAAAGTAACAATTTCGAATAAGGAAAAACAAATTAAGAGATATAGATAGAAAGAGTGGAAGATAGATTCTTATTTTTTATTCAATTGTGTGTATTTTCCTATCTATTACAAGACATTTATATAGGCATGAAAAGTGAAGAAAAATATGTCATTGAATATGTCATTAAGCATTTGAGAAGATCATGGAGGAAGAGTAGACATCCACCATAATTTGATTTTTCTTATAACACTTCCCCTTGGATGTCCATAGATAATGTGCCTCCTTAAAACCTTATTAGGAAAAAAACCTATGGAAAAAAAAAATCCTAGTGAAGGAAAAAAAGTACACATGTTCAGAAATACGCCTTTTGATTGCCTCGTTAAAAACCTTGCAAGGAAAACCCAGTGGGACAAAACCTTGTAAGGGAAAAAATATACAACGCGTATTAGCCCAAATCCAAATCCAGACACTAGTTTCTTGAAGGTTGACGCCGGTAGAGATTTGGTGAACAAATCAGCTATATTATCACTTGAACGGATATGTTGCACATTGATATCACCATTCTTTTGAACATCATGTGTGAAAAATAACTTTGGCGAAATGTGCTTTATCTTATCCCCTTTTATGAATCCTCCTTTCAATTGGGCTATGTATGCTGTGTAACGACCCGACTTGTCGTTTTAATAATTAACGCCCTGTTCAGTAACTTAAGGTCTCGAGTAGTTTCGTAATATGTATTATGACCCGCGGGTGTGGTTGAGTTTGATTTTTCGGAAGATTCGGAATTAAATTGAAAGAACAATTCTTATTTAGAAGCTTAAATGGAAAGAGTTGGCCGGAGAGTTGACTTTTGAGAAAACGACCCTGTAATAGAATTTTGATGATGTCAATAGATTTGTATGGTGATTTCGGATTTAGGCATGTGTCTGGATTTGGATTTGGAAGTCCGTAGGACAATTCGACATATTTTGGCGAAAGTTTGAAATAAAAGGTTTTTGGAATGTTCGACCGAAGGTTGAAATTTTGATAACGAGGTCGGAATTCGATTCTGGAAATTGGAATAGTTTCGTTATATCATTTATGACTTGTGTGCAAAATTTGAAGTCAATCCGGATTAATTTGATACGTTTCGGCGCAAAATATAGAAGTTGGAAGATTTGAAAACTTATAATTCGATTCGATGCGCGATTCATAATTTCGGCATTGTTTGATGTGGTTTGAAACCTCGACTAAGTTCGTATTGTATTTTGGGACATGTTGGTATATTTTGTTAAAGTCCCGAGGGGCTCGGGTGGATTTTGGAAGGCTAACAGAGTTTATTTTTGGACTTGAAGAGCTGCTGGAAATTCTGTTGTTTCTGGGCAGCAGCTGTTGGAATCGTACCTGCGGAATTATGGGTGCAGGTGCGACCTCGCAGAAGCGACTGAAGGGGGGAGGTGAGAAGGCCGCAGAAGCGGCAACTTGTGCGCATAGCACAAGGCCAACCGCAGAAGTGACCATATGCGCAGAAGCGAGCAATGGCCTCGCACCTGCGATCGCGCAGAAGCGGACATTCTTCCGTAGGTGCGAGAGGGGCAGTGGCCAGTGGACTTCGCAGAAGCGAGCATTTTCTCGCAAAAGCGAGCTCGCATGTGCGATAAATTGTCCGCGGTAGCGGAATTTGGGCAGAACATTTAGGACCAAAAATGGTCATTTAGCCATTTTCGTTTTGGAATCTTGGAACTCGGATTTAGGCTATTCTGGAGGGATTTTTCACAAGCTTAGTTGGGTTAAGTGTTCTATATCCGAAAGTGATTATATTTCATGAATATATGGTTATATTCATCATTTAATGCGAGTTTAATGGAGAAAACAGGAATTTTTGTAAAAACTTTTCAAAATGAAAATTCAAGATTTGGAGGACGATTTGTTATTGGAATTCGATAAAATTGGTATGGTTGAACTCGTATCGGAATGGGTGTTCGGATTATGTAAAAATTATGTCGGGTTCCGAGAGGTGGTCCTTGCATTGACTTTTGTTGTCTTTTTAGAATAGATTTTTAAGTCAACGTTTTATTATCCGTTTTCGATGAATTTTAATGAACTGATACAATTAATTTGGATAGATTTGCGCGGTCTGGAGGTCAATTCAAGCAAGAAGAAAATTTTAAAATATCGACATAACTTCAAAAAGGTAAGTATCTTGCCTAACTTTGAGTGGGGGAATTACCCCTTAGGCATCGAGTCTTATGTGCCATTGTGAAATGTGAAAAGTCGTGTACGCGAGGTGACTAGTACGTATTCGGGCTTATATGTGTAAAATTATTTGGGTTAAAGTCTTAGGCATATTGTGTAGTAAATTGAATAATTGTTGGCATTCATTAAATCATCTATTTGCCATGCCTCAATTCGTGTTTGTTGAATTTATTTTTATATGACAATTTGATGTGGCTATTGCTTCTATATTTAGGTGAATTCCGTGAGTTTGGTGATTTGATATTTCCTGGAAATAATTATATTATGGATTTTTCATCTGCAAATAATTAATGAAATAAGTTTAAATCGAGGCGTTATATAATTATCAAGAATTAGGATTAATGAAGGCGTTGTCCTATACTGAGTATTTTCTATCTTTGTTGTTGTTTTGAGATTTTATACACATTGTGTGGAGCCTTGGGCTATTTGGTGTGAAATTAATTAATTTTGTTATATCTTTGGAATTGGTTGTGGCCATTGGGCAAATTGTGATATGAATTGATTTTGTTATGTTGCCGTGATAATATTCTGTGTAAATTGTTGTGTTATTTGAGTTACTATTTTGAGGATATAAGGGTGGCATTTTACTGTTGATATTATGTGGGTATAAGGGTGGCATTTCACTGTTGTTATGTGTGTTGGAATATTATCTGGGCGGAACTATAAGGGTGGCTATAGGAGAGATAAGGGTGGCTATAGGAGCGATAAGGGTGGCTATTGATATTGTCAGGGCGGAGGGATAAGGGTGGCTATAGGAGAGATAAGGGTGGTATTGTCAGGGATGATATGTGATGATGTGGGGTTATTGCGTTGGTAATTTTCATGTGATGTTGTGATTTTACTTGTGTTTATTTTTATACCTTGTGCAATTTGTCTTGTTGTTGGTAAATTGATAATAGTCTGATCCATGCTGAAATTGGGAGCATGTGCTTATTGCCAGGCAGATTATGAAATGAAATGTGGGCACGAGGTGCCGTAAGTAAATAATGATGATATTGGCACGTGAACTGTCCGTGCAATTGTGATATGAAATGTGGGCACGAGGTGCCGTAAGTAAATAATGATGATATTGGCACGTGAACTGTCCGTGCAATTGTGATATGAAATGTGGGCATGAAGTGCCGTGAGTAAATAATGATGATATTGGCACATGAATTTTCCGTGCAGTTGTGATATGAAATGTGGGCACGAGGTGCCGTGGTTCAATGATGATGATATTTGGCACGTGAGTTGTCCGTGCGATTGTGATAGAGAAATTGGCATGAGGTACCGTGAAAATATGAAAGTGGGCTGAGACCCGTATTTTATGATCTTGAAATGTTGTGTCACAGGGTGACTTTTATTCGAAAGATATTTATTTGAAAGAATTATACTTGAAGATATTTATTTGAAGGAATTATATTTGAAAGATATTTATTTGAAAACAATATATTTGCAAGATCTTTATTTGAAAGAGTTTTATATTCAAAGGATATTTATTCGAAAGAAATATATTCGGAAGTTATTTATTCGAAAAAATTACATGTGAAAGATTTATACTTGAAGGACTTGTTTAATTGGTTGTACTTGTGTTTCTTATTTGTTTGAGTAATAATTATGATGTTCTTGCTACTTTGTTGTTTACATCACTAATTGATTGTTGTTGCTATCACTTCCATCTATCTTCCATTATTTTTGTATACTATATTGCACATGTTATTAGACTAGTGAGTGCCTTGACTGTACCTCGTCACTACTCCACCGAGGTTAGTATTGATACTTACTGGGTACCGACTGTGGTGTACTCATACTACACTTCTGTACATTTTTGTGTAGAGCCAGGTATTGAAGATATCGGACTCAGACCAAGTTAGAGTGGGATCGCAAGGACTTAAGGTAGAGCCGCTTAGTTGTCGCAGTTCCTTGGAGCCTTTCCATTTTTATTGTACTGTCATCTCTTATTCGAACATTATTTTATATCTGATCCTTGAGATCATTGCATATATTCAGTTAGAGTTCGTGACTCAGTATTACTAGTCTTGGGAGGTTTTTATATTTGTAATTATTTTCACTGTTGGTTTATATTTTAAAAAAATAGCTTGAATTGTTATTATAATCATCTTACCTAGTCTTAGGGACTAAGTGCCATCACGACGCATGTGGTGGGAGTTTGGGTCATGACAAGTTGGTATCAGAGCTCTACGTTCATGGGTTTTACGAGTCACGAACGAGTCTAGTAGAGTCTTGTGGATCTGTACAGAGACGTCTGTACTTATCTTCGAGAGGCTATAGAACTGTTAGGAAATTTCCACTTCTTTCATTCTTGTTGTGCGGAATTTATTGAATTTGGAATTTGAGCCTTTGCATCTCTATTCTCTCACAGATGGTGAGGACACGTTCTATCGGGTTAGCTGAGCAACACCCGCACATACTTCAAGGCCGCAAGAGGCCAAGGACAAGGTAGAGCCCGAGGAAGGGCACGTGTCGCGACTAGAGCACCTGTCAGAACAATAATTGAGGAGCCGCCAATAGCTCCAGTTGGGGGACAAGTACCAGAAGCACCTGTTGTTACCCCCGGACTTGAAGAGACTTTAGTACAGTTCCTGAGTATGTTTGGTGCAATAACTGAGGCGGGATTGATCTCTGTTACACCAAATATTTCATAGATTAGGGGAGTAGCTCAGACTCCTACCACCACTCCAGAGGAGCAGGTTCACATTGGTCAGGTTCAGGATGTAGTACCGGTACAACCTGTTATTCCGGTTCAGCCTGAGGTCAGGCCAGGGGTATCATAAGAAGAACAAAAGAGACTTGAGAGGTTTAAGCGGTATAGTCTACCTACTTTCAGTGGCACAGCTTCAGAGGATGCCCAAGGATTTCTAGAAAAGTATCACTATATTCTCCGTACCATGGGTATTGTGGAAGTGAGCGGAGTTGCCTTTACGACTTTTTAGCCGTTAGGCGCAGCGTATCAGTGGTGGAAAGTTTATGAAGAAGGTAGACCAGCCGGTGCAACACAACCAACTTGGCCTCAATTTTCAAAAATGTTTTTGAAAGAGTTTGTTCCCCAGACTCTCCGAGATGCATGGAGCACAGAGTTTGAATGGTTGCGTTAGGGCACTATGATAGTGTCAGAATATGCTATCAGGTTCAATGAGTTAGCCCGTCATGCACCGATCTTGGTACCTACAGTCAGAGAGCGGGTTCGCAGATTCATTGAAGGGCTCGATTATGATCTTAAAATGCGCATGGCTCGAGAGTTGCAAACTGATACTCCATTTCATTAAGTAATGGAGATTGCAAGGAGTATTGAGGGTGTTCTAGGTAAGGAAAGAGAGTCTAAGGAGGCCAAAAGGTCTTGAAACTATGGAGGGTTCAGTGGATTTTACTCATCATCTATGGCCTATTATGGCGGAGGCTCGAGCAGTGGTTATTCCAGTTATCCGACACATACTCAGCACAAGTATCCACGACCTCAGAGGGGTTGTTATGAGTGTGGTGATACTAGGCACATTATGAGAGAATTTTCCCAGACTTGGGAGGGGTGAATTTTATTAGAACACTCCGGCTATGATCCCCAATGCAGTTACTACCACACGTGCACAACCAGTTAGAGGTGGAGGACAGGCGGATAGAGGGAGCCCTAGAGGGGGAGGCCCAGCCCGTTGATATATTTTCTATGGTGTGTCTGAGGCCACTACACCAAATGGTGTCATTACAGGTATGATACTTATTTGTTATAAAAGGATATTTTTCCATAATTTTATTCGGTTCTAAATATTGAGGCGAGTCCTCCTATTATGCTTCGCTTATGGGTGAGCTTCGTAATTTTGTAAACCACTTATATGTTTATTCCTGTTGGGAGATTTGAAGATGTTAGCCCGTGTCTATCATTTTTATTTTGTACACTACTGAGGGTTATAAATCCAAAAGTGACTTTATATTACTCACTACAATGGGGTTTGATGTGATTTCGAAATAATTGATCTCAATTTTATGAATTATATGCCCTATTGGAATGGGGGTTCATTATGTGTTGTGAAAATTGTTTACAAAATTTATTGAAAAGAAGAAAGAGAGGAAATTAAAAATTTCAGTTGGCACAATGTGCAAAATACTTGTGATTCAGAGTTGAGGACGAGATCCTTGAATTTTTTTATGATGTAAAATATTTAAACTGGGCTACAAGCCGCGGTGAAAGTTATATAAGGACGAGGTCCTTGTGGTGAAATATTTATGAGTTTATATTCTCCCTTTGTGAAATTTAATTTGTATTATAGTACTAATAGGGAGTCATGTTGTAACGACCCGACTTGTAATTTTAAAGATTAGCATCTCGTTTAACGACTTAAGGTTATGAACAACTTTGTGAAGTGTATTATGACTTGCGTGTGTGGTCAAATTTGGTTTTCGGATGATTCGGGATTAAATTGAAAGAACAATTCTTATTTTTGAAACTTAAATAAAAAGAGTTGACCAAAGTTGGACTTTTGAGTAAACGGCCCAGAAATAGAGTAGTGATTATTCCAATAGCTTCGTATGATGATTTTGGACTTAGGAGCGTGTCCGAAAAATTATTTTGAAGCCCGTAGTTAAATTAGGCTTGAAATGGCGAAAATAGGAAGTTTAAATTAGAAGTTTGATCAGGGAGTTGACTTTTTTGATATCGGGGTCGAAATCCAGTTTTGAAAATTTTCATAGGTCCGTTATGTCATTTATGACTTGTGTGCAAAATTTTGGGTCAATCGGACTTGATTTGATAGGTTTCGGCGTCGAATGTAGAAGTTAAAATTTTTTAGTTTCATTAAGCTTGAATTGGGGTATGATTCATGATTTTAGCATTGTTTGATGTGATTTGAGGTTTTGACTAAGTCCGTAATATGTTTTGAGACTTGTTGATATGTTCGGACGGGGTCCCGAGTGGCTTGGGTGAGTTTCGGGTTGGTTTCAGACAAGTTGGTATTAGAGCTCTTGATTCATAGGTACTACGAGTCATAAGCGAGTTTAGTAGAGTCTTGCAGATCGGTACGGAGACGTCTGTACTTATCTTCGAGAGGCTACGGAACTGTTAAGAAATTTCCACTTCTTTCATTCCTCTCGTGCATTATATGTTGAATTTGGAATTTGAGCTTTTGTATCTCTATTCTCTCACTGACGGTGAGGACACGTGCTACCAGGTCAGCTTAGTAGGCACCCCGTGCATTCTTCTAGGGCCGCAAGAGGACGGGGCCGAGGTAGAGGCCGAGGAAGGACATGTGCCACAACTAGAGCACCTGTCAGAGCAGTAGTTGAGGAGCCGCCAGTAGCTCCAGTTGGGAGACAGGTACCAGAAGCACCTGTTGTTACCTGACCTTCAGGAGACTTTAGCACAGTTCTTGAATATGTTTGGTACATTAACTCAGGCAGGATTGATCTCGGTTGCACCTAATATTTCACAGATTGGGGGAGTCACTAAGACTCCTACCGCTCGTACTCCAGAGCAGCAGGTTCATATTGGTCAGGTTCCGAGTATAGTACCGGTACATCCTGTTATTCCGGTTCAGCCTGAGGTCAGGCTAGAGGCATCAGAAGAAGAACAAAAGAGACTTGAGAGATTTAAGAGGTATAGTCCACCTACCTTCAGTGGCATAACTACCGAGGATGCCCAGGGATTTTCTAGAAATATGTCACAGTATTCTCTGAACTATGGGTATTGTGGAAGCGAGCGGAGTTGCCTTTACTACATTTCAGCTGTCAGGAGCAGCGTATCAATGGTGGCACATTTATGAAAAAGGTAGACCAGCCGATGCCATACTACTAACTTGGGCTTATTTTTCGGAGATGTTTTTGAAAGAGATTGTTCCCCAGACTCTCCGGGATACATGGCACACTAAGTTTGTACGGTTGCGTCTGGGCACCATGACAGTGTCAGAATATGCTATCAGGTTCAGTGAGTTAGCCCGCCATGCACCTATCTTGGTTCCTACAGTTAGAGAGCGAGTCCGCAGATTCATTGAAGGGCTCGATTATGATTTTAACATATGTATGGCTCGAGAGTTGCAGACTGATATTCCATTTCAGCAAGTAGTAGATACTTCCAGGATGTTAGAACATGTTCGAAGTGAGGAGAAAGAGTCTAAGGAGTCCAAAGGGTCTCGGAACTCTGGAGGATTTAGTAGATTCTACTCTGTAGTTATGACTCATCATGGCGGAGGCTCGAGCAGTCGGTTAGCCTAGTCCGTAATGCAGAGTACTCGTAGTGCTCCAGTTAATACTTTTAGTGCACCACCGGCACAAGATTCTTAAAGTGGTTATTTCAGTTTTCCGGCACAGACTCAGCATGAGCAGCTGCAGCCTCAGATAGGTTGTTATGAGTGTGGTGATACTAGCCACATCATGAGAGATTGTCTCGTACTTGAGACAGGTGAATTTCATCAAAACGCTCATGCTACAGGCTTTATTCTAGTTAATATTCTACGTGCACAGCCAGTTAGAGGTGCAGGACATGCCGGTAGAGGGCGCCCTTGGGGGGGGGGGGAAGGCAGCCCGTTGATATATTTGCTATGGTGTGGCTGAGGCCACTACACTAGATGGTGTCTTTATATGTATGATCCCGATTTGTTATAAAAGGATATGTTTTTTCTTAATTTGATTCGGTTATGAATATTGAGACGAGTCCTCATATTATGCTCCGCTTATGGGTGAGCTTCGTAATTTTGTGACCCACTTATATGTTTATCCTCGTTGGGAGATTTGAAGATGTTAGCCCGTGTCTATCATTTTTATTTTATACACTATTGATGGCTATAAGTCCAAAAGTGACTTTATATTATTCACTACAGTGGGTTTTTATGTGATTTCGGAATAATTGATCTTAATTTTATGAATTATATGCCCTATTGGAATGGGGGATCATTATGTATTGTGAAAAAGGTTTTACGAAATTTATTGAAAAGAAGAAAGAAAGGAAATTGAAAATTTCAGTTGGCACAATGTGCAAAATACTTGTGATTCAGAGTTGAGGACGAGATCCTCGCATTTTTATATGAGATGAAATATTTAAACTGGGCTACGAGCCGCGGTAAAAGTTATGTAAGGGCGAGGTCGTTGTGAAAATTTTATGAGTTTAAATTTTGTGAAATTTAATTTGTACTATAGTATTAATAGGGAGTCGTGCCTATTAGGCTTAATTGATAATTCTTGTATATTTTTCTGTGCATATTTAGCCATTTTCGTGCTGTAAATATTGAGTTTTAGCCTATGAGGTGAGTGCCCAGGTGGCGTTAAATGTGACTCATTGATCCGAATAAATAATTATGAGGTCTTCATGCCTCGCGTGTTGCTATCAGTGTTGTGAAAATTTGAAATGAGATTTTAGTGATGTTTTATTTAAATTGAAATATCATTTTTCTTTACTTAAACTATTTTTAAAATAAACTCATTTCTTTGTTGAATTCTTACTTGGTTTAAAAATTGTAACCTTACTTTATTGAAAATAAATTAACCGTGCGGATCTTATGTATTGAAATATTTGGCATGAGAGTTGTTCGTGCGGTTGTGATTAGAGATATGGGCACGAGGTGCCGTTAGAATATAAAAGGGGATCGAGAACCGTATTTTATGATTATGCTATGAGATATTTATTTGGAAGAGTTTTATATTTGAAGGATACTAATTTGAAGAAATATATTTGGAGGGTATTTATTTGAAGAGATTATATGTGAAAGACTTGTTTAATTGATTGTTCTTGTGTTTCTTATTCGTCTGAGTAATAATTATGGTGTTTTTGCTACCTTACTATTTATAGCACTAGTGGATTATTGTTTCTATCACTGCTATTTGTTTTCGATTATTTTGGTATGGCACAGGTTATTTGACTAGTGAGTGTCTTGACTGTACCTCATCACTATTCCACTGAGGTTAGTCTTGATACTTACTGGGTACCGACTGTGGTGTACTCATACTACACTTCTGTACATTTTTGTGTAGAGCCAGGTAATGTTTAGTCAGTTGACCAATCGCTAGCAGTACGAATCTTGCTGTGGAGACTCAAGATAAACCTGTTGCTGCGTTCGCAGGATTCAGAGTCACCTTCTGATATTGTACTTGCACTGTTTTATCTCTATTTCAAAATAGTTGTATTTATAGGCCTTTCTAGTAACTGGGTAGAGCTTATGACTTGTACTACCGATTTTTGGATTGTAAGTATTGTATAGAGATTCATATTTCGTATTTGTCAGTTGTTATTTAATATTGTTATTATTTCAGTAAATGTTAGGCTTACCTAGTCCCTAAGACTAGGTGCCATCATGACATCCTACGGATGGAGATTTGGGCCGTGACACATGCCTGATAGGCTTATGTGATAATTCTTTTATGTGTTTATGTGCCATAATTGTGCTGTAATTATTGAGTTTTAGCCTATGAGGTGAGTGACCAGGTAGCGTTAAATGTGACTCGTTAACCCAAGTAAATAATTATGAGGTTTTCATGCCTCGCATGTTGCCATCAGTGTTGTGAAAAAATTATATATGAGATTTTGGTTAATATGAGATTAATTGAGGATGTTGAAGTTAGTTATAAACAGCTATTATGACCAGAGATGTGGTTATGGACGTACGTATGATGTGTGCGTAGTTACGAGTTGCTACAGCCGGTTGAGACTAATACCGTGTATTGATGTAAGGAATTTGAAATTTATTGAGAGTGTAAGAAACTGGCTTAAAGGCTTATAAGTGTGAATAAAAGAAAATAATCTCCACTAAGATGATGTTGCCGGGCCCCTGTTAAATTTATGGATCACCCGCGAGTATGTGTGCAGTAAATACAATAAGTAAATTAAGTCCTCGGAAAAATTCTTGGCACGTTCGAGGACGAACGTATGTTTACGAGGTGGAGAATGTAATGACCCGACTTGTCATTTTAATAATTAACGCCCCATTCAGTGACTTAAGGTCTCGAGCAACTTCGTAATATGTATTATGACTCGCGGGTGTGATCGAGTTTGATTTTTCAGAAGATTCGGAATTTAATTAAAAGAACAATTCTTATTTAGAAGCTTAAATGGAAAGAGTTGACCGGAGAGTTGACTTTTGATTAAAAGACCCTGGAATAGAATTTTGATGATATTAATAGCTTCGTATGGTGATTTCGGACTTAGGCGTGTATCCGGATTTGGATTTTGAAGTCCGTAGGACAATTCGACAACGACACATAGATGCTCATCACCTCACCTATACATCGTATTTAACAACCAAACACATGGCAAATAAACACATAATACCTATTCCCTCAAGACAAACTTAGACACGACACTTACCTCGATTCGCAGGCCACGCACTGCTCAAGTACCGCTTTTCCCATAGAATTCAACTCTAACTCACTCGTATCTAGTCACAAATAGCTTAATACCATCAATTATTGATAAAGGAATCAACTTTAATGAATAATTACAGATTTCCCAAATTTTCTCAAAAGAAAGTAAAAAACCGACCCCGGGCTCGCTTGGTCCAAACTCGAGGTTCGGGCCAAACTCCGTTTAGCCATTCACCCCCGAGCCCGAATATGTCATTAGTTTCGAAATCCGACCCTAAATCGAGGTCTAAATTCCCAAATTTACAAAATCCCCAATTCTCCTAAAATCCCTAGTTTCTACCCTTAAAGAACAAGATTTAGGCCTAGAAATCTAGTGGGTGTTGATGGAAATTGAAAGGAATGAGTTTAAGAATACGAACCTATGATTTGGTGCTGAATTCCCACTTCACAAATCGCCCAAGGTTGAGTTCAAATGAAGAAAATGTAAACTTTTGAACAAATCCCGTCTTTGAAGTCTGTTTTAAAACACTGGACATGCCTTCATCGCGTTCGCGAGAGGCCTGTCGCGATCGCGATGCACAGCGGCCTAAGGCCTTCACGTTCGCGAGTCTTTCTACGCGTTCGCGTAAGGCAGCTCCCCCCAAACCTTTGCGTTTGCGACCCAATGGACGCATTCGTGTAGAAGAACATGACTCCCCTCCTCCAGGTCCCTTAAACTATCACGTTCGCTGGAGACTGATCGCGTTCGCGAAGGGTACCACCCCCAATGCTTCACGTTCGCGACCAGTCCTTCACGTTCGTGAAGAAGAAAATTCCCCTGCCCCCGTTTTACCTTTCGAGTTCGCGACACTATCTATGTGAACGCGAAGAAGGGCACACCAGAACAGCAGTTGCAGCAAAAATCTCAGATTTTCTAAGTGTAAATCACCCTGTAGCCTATCTAAACTCACCCGAGCCCTCGGGACTTCAAACCAAACATGCGCACAAGTCTAACAACATCATACGGACTTGCTTGTGTGATCAAATCGCCAAAATAACACCTAAAAATCAACCGAAGGTCCGAATCAACCATTTAGCATCAAAATCAATAAAATTCTCAAGAACACTTAAAGTTACTATTTTCTCAACTGAAGGTCCGAATCACGTCATTTAAACTCTGTTTCTCACCAAATTTCACAGACATAGTTCAGATATTATAACGGACCTGTACCGGGCTCCGAAACCAAAATACAGGACCTATACCATCAAAATCAAGCATTAAGCATATACTTTAAAACCATTAATTTTCTGAAATTCAATTTTAGTCAAAACTTCATTTCTCAGGCTATGGACCTCTGAATTCGATTCCGGACATACGCCCAAGTCCCATAATTCGATACGGACCCACCAGGACCGTCAAAACATGGATTCGGGCCCGTTTACTAAACATATTGACCGAAGTCAAATAAAATCAATTTTATAAGGTATAAATTCTTGTTTTCATCAATTTTCAACATAAAGCTTTTCGGAAATATGCCCGGACTGCGCACGTAAATCAAAGAGGATAAATATAAGATTTTTAAGGCTTAAGAGCGCAGATTCGAGGTCTAAAACATAAGATGACCGTTTGGATCATCACATTCTCCACCTCTAAAATAACCGTTCGTTCTCGAACGGACATAGAAAAGTACCTGGGCTATTGAAAAAGTGGGGATATCTACTCCGCATATCGGACTCGGACTCCCAAATAGTTGCCTCAATATGCTGACCTCTCCACTGCACTCGAATTGAAGGGTAACTCTTTGATCTCAACTGGCAAACTTGCCGGGCTAGAATTTCCACCGGCTTCTCCTCGTATGTCAAATCCTTGTCCAACTGGACATAGCTGAAATTTAACACATGGGACGGATCACCGTGATACTTTTGAAGTATGGACGTATGGAATACCGGATGAACAGCTACTAAACTAGGTGGCAATGCAAGCCTGTAAGCCACCTCTCCCACTCTCTCCAGAATCTCAAAAGGTCCGATATAGCTAGGGCTCAACTTGACCTTCTTTTCGAACCTCATTACACCCTTCATGGGTGATATCCGAACTAACACTCTCTCTCCGACCATGAATGCAACATCACGATATCTACGGTCGGCATAACTCTTCTGCCTAGACTGAGCTGTGCGGAGTCGATCCTGAATAATCTTGACCTTATCCAAGGCATCCTGTATTAAGTCTGTGCCCAACAACCGAGCCTCTCCTAGCTCGAACCACCCAACTAGCGAACGACATTGCCTTCCGTATAATGCCTCATATGGAGCCATCTGAATGCTCGACTGGTAGATATTATTATAAGCAAACTCCGCAAGTGGAAAGAAATGATCCCAAGAACCTCCAAAGTCTATAACATAAGCACGAAGCATATCCTCCAATATCTGAATAGTGCGCTCTGACTGTCCGTCTGTATGTGGATGAAATATTGTACTCAATTCCACCCGCATGCCTAACTCACGATGTCCAGCCCTCCAGAAATGTGAGGTAAACGGCGTACCTCGATCTGAAATAATAGACACGATCATACCGTGAAGGTGGACAATCTCACGAATGTAAATTTCAGCTAACCTTTCTGAAGAATAGGTAACTGCCACAGGAATGAAGTGCGCTGACTTAGTCAGCCTATCCACAATAACCCACACGGCATAGAACTTCCTCTGAGTCCGTGGGAGTCCAACAACAAAGTCCATAGTGATACGCTCCCACTTCCACTCAGGAATCTCCATCTGCTGAAGCAAACCACCGGGTCTCTGATGTTCGTATTTCACCTGTTGACAATTCAAGCACCAAGCCATGTAAGAAACTATATCTTTCTTCATCCTCCTCCACCAATAATATTGTCGCAGGTCCTGGTACATCTTGGCAGTGCCCGGGTGAATAGAATACCGAAAACTGTGAGCCTCCTCAAGGATCAACTCACAAAGCCCATCTACATTAGGCACACAAATAAGACCCTGCATCCTCAAAACTCCGTCATCTCCAACAGTAACCTTCTTGGCACCACTGTGCCGTACTGTGACTCTAAGGACAAGTAAATGAATATCGCCATTCTACCGATCTCTGATGCGCTCAAACAAAGAAGACCGAGCAACTGTACAAGCTAGGACTCGGCTGGGCTCAGAAACATCTAACCTCACGAACTAGTTAGCCAGGGCCTGAACATCCAATGCTAGTAGTCTCTCACCAACTGGAATATAAGCAAGGCTGCCTATACTCACTGCGTTTCTACTCAATGCATCGGCAACCACATTGGCCTTTCCCGGATGGTACAATATAGTGATATCATAGTCTTTCAATAGCTCCATCCACCTCTTCTGCCTCAAATTGAGTTCCTTATGCTTGAACAAATACTGCAAGCTCGGATGATCAGTGAATACCTCACATGACACGCCGTAAAGATAGTGCCTCCAAATCTTCAGTGCGTGAACAATGGCTGCCATCTCTAGATCATGAACAAGGTAATTCTTCTCGTGAACCTTCAGCTGCCGCGAAGCATATGCAATAACCTTGCCACCCTACATCAACACCGCACCCAGACCAATACGAGATGCATCACAATATATTGTATAAGATCCTGAACTTATGGGTAGCACCAATACCAGTGCCATAGTCAAAGCTATCTTGAGCTTCTAAAAGCTCGCTTCACACTCGTCTGACCACCTGAACGGGCACCCTTCTGGGTCAATCTGGTCAACGGGGCTGCTATGGATGAAAACCCCTCCACAAATCGACGGTAATAGCCTGCCAAACTCAGGAAACTATGGATTTCTGTAGCTGATGTGGGTCTAGGCCAGTTCTGAACTGCCTTAATCTTCTTAGGATCTACCTGAATACCCTCTGCTGATACAACGTGACCCAAGAAAGCAACTGAACTCAACCAAACTCGTATTTTGAGAACTTAGCATATAACTGGCTATCTCTCAGAGTCTGAAGAACGATCTGAAGGTGCTGTTCATTCTCCTCTCGACTGTGAGAGTAGATCAAGATATCATCAATAAACACAATCACAAAGGAATCCAAGTAGGGCATGAACACCCAATTCATCAAATCCATGAATGCTGCTGGGGCATTTGTCATCCCAAATGACATCACTAGAAACTCGAAATGCCCGTACCTAGTTTGAAAAACTGTCTTAGGGACATCGGATGCCCTAATCCTTAACTGATGGCAGCCAAATCTCAAATCAATCTTCGAAAATACCTGGGCACCCTAAAGTTGATCAAATAAATCATCAATGCTCGGCAATGGATACTTGTTTTTGATAGTGATTTTGTTCAACTGCCGATAATCTATACACATCCTCATCGATCCATCTTTCTTCTTCACAAACAACACAGGTGCACCCCAAGGTGACACACTAGGTCTAATGAAGCCCTTATCAAGCAAATCTTGTAACTGCTCCTTTAATTCTTTCAACTCTGGCGGGGCCATGCGGTATGGCAGAATGGAAAATGGCTGAGTGCCCGGAGCCAAATTAATGCAGAAATCAATATCCCTGTCGGGTGGCATCCCCGGCAGGTCTGCAGGAAACACCTCTGGAAACTCACGAACAACCGGCACTGAATCCATGAAAGGAACCTCCACACTAGAAACGTGGACATAAGCCAAATAAGTTAGACACCCCTTTCCTTCACATAAGAGATAACCCCGCTGGCAGAATGGCCAAGAATACCTCTCCACTCTAATCGAGGCAACCCCTGTAAGGCTAAGGTTACTGTCTTGGTGTGACAATCTAATATAGCATGATAAGGTGACAGCCAATCCATACCCAGTATGACATCAAAATAAACCATGTCGAGAAGTAGAAAATCTACACGAGTCTCAAGACTCCCAATGGTGACCACACACTAATGATAAATACGATCTACAACAATAGCATCCCCCACTGGCGTGGACACATACACAGGAGCACTCAAAGAATCACGGGGCATAACCAAATAGGAAGCAAACTAGGTTGACACATAGGAGTAAGTAGATCCCGGGTCAAATAGAACTGAAGCATCTCTACTGCAAACTGAAACAGTACCTGTGATAACATCGTCAGATGATTTAGCCTCAGGCCTGGCTGGGAAAGCGTAACATCGGGGCTGGGCCCCACCACCCTGAACTACGTCCCTAGGACGGCCTCTAACTGGCTGGTGTCCACCTCTAATAGTCTGGCCTCTACCTCTGGCTGCCTGACCCCTGCCTCTGGCTGGCTGAGC
>AWOL01S0001253.1:0-47453 GCA_000715115.1 Nicotiana otophora | reverse complement strand
ACAATAAAGTAGTTCAATAATGTAAGCTAACAACAGAATTTAAAGCAATAAAGGAAACAAGGAGTGATCACATGATAAGTACCACAAGAAATCAATACAGACAAATACAAGTAAGGCAAATGAAGTGATAACAAAATTGTTCAACCAACAAGCCTCTTTAACATTGAATGTACGACAAGAATCACCACCGAGGTACCACGCCTCATATCCTCATTTCACAATTTAAAATCAAAACCTTTCCTTATACCGCCACGTGAGCCTTACATTTAGATATTTTTGAGAAACATTATTTTCCGAAATAGCTACATGCACTTTAGCACCCTTATATCACCGCGTGGCTTTAAGTAATTATATTACTAGCAACATGCACATAAATCCCACTTTATGTCGCCGCATGCACATTAACCCCTATCCTTATACTGTCGCAAGTGCATCAATATCATAACACAATAACAACTCGCACCACAAGTACTCATATGCCACAACTTGCCAAAATCAACAATACCAAAGTTACCACGACATATAGCCCACGACTCAACCACAATGTGAGCAAGAACCTCAATAATAACAAAATGAATGAGAATTACTCAATAAGGAAATATATCTCAATAGTCAACAACTTCAACCTCAATGTGATAATGGCTTTGATAAATGAAGATATTCCCACGAAAAAATAACTTCCAATTCAATTGTATAACATAAGCTTAACAACGAAAAAGATAGTATGAAATAGAAACTACGTGCTAATGCATGAGAATAATTCAACAAGAAGAGACATCATGGAATAATAGCTTCAAATGAGAATAACTCCACAATTAAAAAGGCACATGACCAAGAGCGATAACAACATCAATTAAGGGATATAAAAGCATGTTTGACAATATAAGATAGAGCTCGTGATAACAACATCACATAAAGCATGTATGATCAATTTAACAGTGGAAGATATAACATGATATTATAATTTCTAATTAAATGAATAAAAGAGCCTAAGAGTCTAATCCGGTCAAAATACCACACATAAGCTCGTGTACACGCTCGTCACCTCATGTACATGTCTTTAACATAATTTAAATAATACAAATCAACCCAAACCTTTAGGGATATTTTCTCCACACAAAGTTAGACAAGATACTTATGTCAAACAAGCTAAATCAATCCCCTAATAAGCCTTTCCCGCAAAAATCCAACTCCAGATGGCTCAAATCTAGACAAAATAACTTACTGCCTAAATACAAGCCATATGAAGCAATTTCGGATAATAAATTTTTAATCTTTAAATAAAATCAAAAAGTCAACTCAAAAATTCAATCATGGGCCCGCATCTCGGAACTAGACCAAACTTACAAAATCCGAACACCCATTCCGATACGAGTCCAACCATACTAAAATTATTCAATTCCGACCTCAACATCGACCTTCAAATTATCCATTTATACTTTAGGAAAGTTTTTACAAAACTCCCTAATTTCTCCAACTAAAATTACTAATTACATTATAAAAGTAATGATGGAATCATCATTAATGAACAAAACCGAGTCAAAAACACTTACCTCAATCCAACCCTTGAAAATTTCCTCCAAAATTGCGCAAAACCGAGCTCTCCAACTTAAAAATGTGGAAAATAAAATAAATCCTTGATTCCATCCTTTTCCTTCCCAGTGAGGTTCGCTTCTGCGATCAAATTGTTGCATTTGCGACTCCGCATCTGCAGAAAATTCATTGTAGATGAGGCTTCCACTTAAGCCTAGAACTTCCGCTTCTTCGAAGCAATACGCGCTTCTGCGCGTCTCCTTCTGCGAAAAATGTCAGCACCTGCGGTCCTAAGCCAATAGATCAAACTCTGCTTCTGCGGAAGAAATCCGCATTTGCGGTTGCACACCTGTGCAAGATCGTCCGCACCTGCAGACCCAGCTTCCCTGCCCAAATCTCGTACCTGTGGCTCAGATGCCGCTTCTGCTGTGCCGCACCTATGGCCCGAATTGTGCAGGTGTGAATGCACCAGACTTCAACAGGCATTGAAATCCTCCAAGTCCAAAATGAATCCGGATTCACCCCGAATCACACTCGGGACCCCCGAGACCTCGTCTGAACATACCATCAAGTCCCAAAATACAACACGAATCTACTTGAGGCCTTAAATCACATCAAACAATATCAAATCTATGAATCTCACCCCAATTAAAGCTTATTGAATCAATGAACATTCAACTTCTAAAACTAATGTCGAACCATATCAAACCAACTCCGAATGAGCTTAAATTTTGCATGCAAGTCCCAAATGGCATAAATGACCTATACCAACTCCCGGAACCATAATCTGAACCTGATGTCAAAAGTCAACCCTCGGTCAAACCTATCAACCTTCCAAACCTTCAACTTTCCAACATTCGCCAAAAAGCCTCAAACCAACCTACGGACCTCCAAATCAATATCATGACATAAGCCTAAGTCCAAAATCACTATATAAAGCTATCAGAACCATCAAACCTCCATTCCGGAGTCGCCTACACAAAAGTCAAACTCATGTTAACTCTTACAACTTAAGCTTTCAACCTTGGGACTAAGTGTCCCAATTAACTCCGAGACTCACCTGAAACCAAACCAACAACCCCAACAAGTCACATAACCACAATTGAATATAGAGGAGGTAATAAATAGGGGAACGAGACTAAAATACTCAAAACGACTGGCCGGGTGGTTATTGTGTGTTTTTCTACCTTATATTTTATTATTTATCTTTATTCCCCATGAATTTCTACATCAAAAATATGAAATTTTAAAGAGAAATTTGGGGTTTTCATCTACAACTCAAGAAAGTATATTTTGAGATTTTGAACACTGATATGGACTCAGAATTGTGTAATCACATATTTGAGCTCATGAGGTTATGGGTAAACAATATCCACCCCCAAAGACTCGGGTTTTGACCATGTAAGCGTGTGTTTACTTTTGTTGACTTTTTGAGATTTTATTAAAGATTAAAGATTTATTGTTTGGAGTTGATTTATATAGCTTTATTTGAATGTATTGGGTAATATCTAACTAGATTTGAGTCGTTGGAAGGTAGATTTGTAGGAAAAAGCAATTTTTATGGTTGGAGGTGTTTCTGCAAAGAGGTAAATCTCTTGTCTATACTTGTAAGAGGAAGTTCTCTTCATAGGTGATCGGTTTGCTACTTGTTGTTTGATTTATGAGCCACATATATGCGAGATGATGAGCGTAATATGCGTAGCTAGATTATGACCATATGCGGTAAAGTTTGGTTTATGATTTTTTCTTGTTTGGACTATGTGAACTTGTTATTCATGTTTCATTGATTCTATGACTACATGTTGTTTTGAAATTATGGCTTAGAAGTATGCTTAGGTTCATGACTTGATGAATTGGGCATAAATGATTGTTTTGCCACATTTAGCTTCTTAGTCAAGGCATAGTCATATACTTGTCTTATCGATTCGTGATTTGATGGCTAAATGGCTTAATTCATTCATGTTAAATATTATGATACACCTTTTCAACGATGAAATTGTCATACGCCAACCTGGGGAGGTATGGCCGGCTCTCGGTGCCTCACTTTCCCGAGTGTACCACTCTGGAAAAAAATACATGAACATATAGAAACTTCGGCCTTGTCTTCGGCCGACAAGGCCTCAACAAACCATAATCTGTATGGAAATGCAATCAACATACATATAAGCCAACAAGGCCACAATTCATGAACATTGGTTGTCATTTGGACATCTCAATCTGAAATGGGTAGACAACCCAAAACAAATATACGTATATATAAAGCCGACAAGGCCACAACACAGGTTTACAGACCAACGACAAGGCTAACAAGGCCATACGCAACATCTAGACAATCGAACTAAGTCTACAAGCCTCTAAGATCAACATAAATGTCATATGATCGAGACAGGGCCCCGCCCTACCCTTCATCTGTGTATACGAAAGACACAACTCGAACTATCAGACCCGGTAGCTCCGAATGAAGCGATGCTTACCATCCAATAGCTAAATTCAACAAGATCTTACTCGAGAGGTCTATCTGAGCCTCTACCTGAAACTGCAGCATGAAATGCAGCGCCCCTAAAAGAAGGGGCGTCAGTACAAATGAAATGTACCGGTATGTAAGGCATGCAAAACAATATGAAAGCATAAAGTGTAAACAGGGTGTAAGAAGCAACCTGACACACACACACACACACACACACACACACATATATATATATATATATAATTATCCACCGCCTACCGAATATATCTAGGTAGTGTTTATCTGTATCCATCGCCCCACCGATAATCGTTCGGTGGTGTTTATATATATCTACATCCATCGCCCAACCCATATTCATTCGGTGGTATTTATAACTTATATGCTTTAATATTAATAACACTCTTTGCCCAATTAACTTGTAAGACTCTTCATTTTATTCTTAATACGACATTTGATCGACTCGTTGAATAACACTTTGGATATGCTCTGTTTGGGGGAACAAGATGTACAACCAACTCAGAATAACATCTAATAATATGTCAATTGGTGACGAGAGATAACTTATGAAAGAAATATAATCCCAATATTGGACAACCAAGTACAAGAATAGAATACTTATTTTGATACTTCTTTGGGAAAATGATATTCGTTTGGAATCATGCTATGAATGAAGGGACTGCCATTACATACCTTTGTCGTTTCACTCAATGACAACGACGAACTCAATCCACTCAACACCTTATTCTAAAATACTACCAATAATACTAAGGTCAAACTAATGAAGCAAGTATAACAATACGTTTAGCGGCAAGCTCGCTTTTCAGCAAACTAAATGAAGTTTGTCCTCCGCCCCTCCTCTTCCTAAAGCTTACAACTACTACAATAATAACAATAACAACAAAACACATATATGCTTATCACCATATTTTCAGCCCTTAAACACAACAAGAACATCCTCAAATACAATACAACAACCCAAATAGTTTGATAATTGCGTAACAACAATAACATAAACTCATGGATATCGATCATCGTCTTGTAATTCCTTTGTCAAAAGAATACTAGAATCACTCATCTGAACTCGTAGACGAAGCTAGGACGAAAATCTTACCTCAATAAATGGAGAATTAGATACTTAGCTTGCTCACACCACAAGAAACTTCACTTCTACATCAAGAAGGACTCAAGGTGAAATCTTCTAAGTTGAAGACAAACTAAACTTGAAAGGTTTGTTTAATTCTTACCTTATTTATTTGAAGAAGGAGAAGAAGATGATCTAGAGTGAATTCTTCCTAAGCTTGTGCAAGTAAAACATCCCCAAAAATGAGGATTTGCAAGATGATGAACTTATACAAAGGGGCTGGCCGTAAGGGTTCTTAGAGAGGAGCTCTTGAATGACAAAGTCACATCTTATCTCTCTTTGTATAAGTTGGTGGACAATACTTACCTAGAAATGAGTTCCTTAACTTTGGATAATTGCTACTATTGATAAGTATCATTTTGTATGGACAAAATAGATTTGGTGGTGGAGGAGGCAACCTTTTTCTTTACTTGATAGAAGATAATTTAAAAGACTATATATATACATGAACACCTTGAACTTATCTCTAATAATTATTGAATTTATTTAATGTTAATAATATGAGTTTTGTATAAATACATGTACCTATATGTCACATAATAAATCATAACAAATTCTCATTAACTCTCTAAATTATACAACTTCTATTCTTTATTATTATAATAATAAGCCAACTCCTACAAATTACTTTCACATGGTATATCCTTGTATATACTGACAAGGGTCCAAACTCACCGGGTAAATCATACTATAACTTTACGAAAGACTGTAATCCTCCGAGTTCATATGGATCAACTTTGACACGTTCTAACATAAAAGATATGGGATGTTACAAGAAAATCCCCCGGGCTTGAGTTTACCTACATACGTTGAGCGATCCAAGACATAACCTAAACGTATGGGGTGTAACATCATTCCCCCCTTAAGAACATTCTTCCTCGAATATGGGGGTGGTATACTAAGGAGGTGTAACTTTGAGGATTCTAGGGAAATTTCGACAATGTCTCGTCTGTAAATAGGATTGACTAGAACCTGCCATATAGCCAGAAAAATAAAACACATGCCTCACAAGGCCATACAACCTAACATAAATCATGACATCGGCCTCACACGACCGTCTGCTATCAAGGGATCCATATACTAAGCTATAACTCACCTCCAGTGTTTAGACTTGTAGTTTGGGTTGCCACAATTGTATTCTAGCTATGATCATCACCTAAAAAAGTACATGAGATAATTTCATCATCAGAGAGTATAGAATAGGGAAACATATAGCACGAGTATCAATGTAAACCTTCAATTCGAAATAGATGGGGGTATCTAGACTTCATGTCTTCCTCATCCTCCCATGTTATTTCCTCTACATTAGTATTTCTCCATAACACCTTAACAGAGGCTATTTCTTTAGTTCATAACTTTCGGACTTGGCGATCTAGAATGGCAACCGGAGTCTCTTCATATGACAGATCTTCTGCAATATGAACATCCTTTACAGGAGTAATGCGAGAGGGATCTCCTATACACTTTCGTAACATAGATCATATGCTACTTGGGCAATTCGATGAATAATCTACTTGGGCAATTCGATGAATAATCTTATACGGTCCGACGTACCGAGGGTTAAGCTTGCCTTAACTTTCCAAATCTCATTATGCCTTTCATAGGCGAAACCTTTAAGAATACCTAATCGTCAACAAAAAATTCAAAATCTCGGCCTCATACATCTGAATAAGACTGCTGCCAACTCTGTGCTATCAATAGTCGCTCTTGAATCAACTTTACTTTCTCTACGGCTTGTTGTACCAAATTAAGCCCTGGTAACTCAGCTTTGCCCACTTCAAACCAGCCAATCGGGGACCTACACTTCCACCAATATAAGGCTTCATATGGAGCCATCTTGATGCTGAATAATAACTATTATTGTATGCAAAATCAATAAGCGGAAAATGATCATCCCAACTACCCTTGAAATCCAGCACACAAGCACGCAACATATCCTCAAGCATCTGAATCGTGTGCTCGGCTTGACCATCTGAATCATGCACTCGGCTTAGCCGTAAACTGGGCGCCGCTGTCAGATATGATAGACATTGGAACTCCATGAGGTCGAACTATCTCTTTTTATACAACCCGGCATAATCTTCAGCTGCATAAGTGGTTCTAACTAGTAGAAAATGTGCTGACTTCGTAAGCCTGTCAACAATTACCTAGATAGAAACAAACTTCCTATAGGAACGAGGCAAACCTGTAATGAAATCCATATTGATCATCTCCTATTTCCATGTTAGAATTTCAATGGTTTGAACTAACCCTCCGAGTTTTTGGTGCTCTATCTTAACCTACTGGCAATTCGGATATCGAGCCACTAACTCTGCAATATTTCTTTTCATATCATTCCACCAGTAGACCCCTATGAGGTCATGATACATCTTTGTTTATCCTGGGTGAACAGAGTATCGCGACTGGTGAATCTTTGCCATAATTAGCTCTCAGAGTCCCACTATATCTGGCACACACAAACGGCCTCGGTATCTAAGAACCCTATATTTCTTTAACTCTAACATCGGCTTTTTCTGTTGTGGGACTCCTTCCCTCATTCTCATTAATTCATGATCGTTAAACTGACGTGCTTTTACTTGTGCTATCAATAATGACTCTGCAGTATTCTAAACCGCAATACCTCCATCATCTGTATCAACTAATCTTACTCTCAAACTAACTAAGTGGCACAAATCTCTGGTCATCTCTAACTTGTCAGATTCTACATGACTCAAACTACCCATGGACTTACGACTCAAAGCGTCGGCTACAACATTAGCCTTGCCGGGATGATATAAGATATCGACATCATAGTCTTTCAACAGCCCAAACCACCTTCTCTGCCTTAGATTCAATTCTTTCTGCTTGAATATATATTAAAGAATCTAATGGTCGGTAAACATATCAATATGAACTCCATTTAAGTAATGTTGCCATGTCTTCAAAGCAAACACAACGACTGCTAACTCAAGATCATGAGTTGGGTAATTCTGCTCGTGCTTCCTCAACTGCCTCAAAGTATATGCAATAACCTTCCCATGGTGCATCAGAATACACCATTCTATACCTTCTGGAAGTGTCAAGACTGGCTCTGATGTTAGCTTATCTTTCAATTCTTAAAAACTCCGTTCATATGTATCTGACCATTAAAACTTGTTTGTCTTATGAGTAAGACTTGTCATAGGTGCAAAAATAGAAGAAAAGCCTTCTACAAACCTTCGATAATAACCTGATATCCCAAGAAACTACGAACTTCGGTAGGAGTCGTGGGCCTCAGCCAATTCTTTACCGCTTCAATCTTTTGACTATCCACTTTAATGACTTCGTTTGAAACTATATGGCCCAATAATGCGACTGATTTAAGCTAGAACTCACACTGGGAGAACTTGGCATATAACTCATGATCCTAGAGCGTCTATAACACCGCTAGCAAATGATTCGCATGACCTGCCTCAGTACGCAAGTATACCAGAATATCATCAATGAATACAACTACAAAGACATCTAAGAATGGCTCGAAGACCCGATTAATCAAGTCCATGAAGGCCACTGGTGCATTAGTAAGCCCGAACGACATCATAAGAAACTCAAAGTGCCCATACCTGGTCATGAAAGCTATCTTCGGAATATCCTTCTCCTTCACCTTCAATTGGTGGTATCCACTTATTCTTGACAATAGCTTTATTCAACTACTGATAATCAATACACATTCTCAAGGACCCATCTTTCTTGCGTACAAACAACACTGGTGCACATAGTGAAGTACTAGGCCTGATGAAGCATTTCTCCAATAGATCACTCAGCTGCTCTTTCAACTCCCTCAGCTCAAGAGGAGCGATTCTATAAGGAGGGATAGATATCGGCTTATTGCCTGGAAGTACATCCATAGCAAAGTCAATCTCCCTCGGTGGAGGAATACCGGGAAGCTCATCCGAAAATACATCTGGGAACTCATTAACCACATGAATAGACTAAAGGGTCGGGGATTCTGCATCCATATCTCTAACACGCACTAGGTGATAGATATAGCCTTTAAAAATTATCTTTGTTGCATTTAGGTAGGAAATAAATCTTCCTTTAGGCATCGCTGAATTACCCTTCCATTCTAGGGTCGGCTCACCTAGAAAGCGGAACATAACAACCTTCGTTTGACAGTCAACATTGGAATAACACGAAGCCAACCAATCCATACCCATAATAATATCGAAATCAACCATTTGGGACTCAACTAGATCAGCCAAGGTATGGCAGTTACAAATTATCATTGCACAATACCGATAGACTCGTCTAGCCATAATTGAGTCGCCAACTGGCGTAGATACTTCATAAAACTTATGTAATAACTCCGGCTCTATCCCAAACTTACCAGCTAAAATTGGTGTAACAAAGGACAAGGTGGATCTAGAATCTATTAATGCATAAAGATCATACGTGAGAACAGATAGAATACCTGTAACAACGTTTGGTAATGACTCCAAATCCCGTCAAGCCGCTAGAGTATGTATGCGGTTCTGACCACAACCTGAACTAGATGGTCCTCCTCTACCTCTACCTCTACCGGCTGAGGTCTGTGGTCCACTGCCATGTGGACGTACACTCGACGAAGAAGCTGTCGTTGACACAGTTAGCTGAGCCATACCACCTCTACCTCTGCTCGGACAGTATCGCATGAAATGACTAGGGCGTCCACACCAATAACATGCATCTGAACAATGGTGACATGGCCCTGGATGTTCCCTTCCACAATGGCCATAGGGTGGCAACAAGGGTCTCATCTGACTCGAACTCTCCTGTCTCTGGAAACCTAAAGCCCTTGAACTCTGGCCTGGCCCGGACTTGTCATACCTAGGCTCCTGAAACTGAGGTGGAGCACTACTAGGACATTGGGGTTGCCGTCTAGGATGTCGTGTTCAAGGACCACTATATGCCTCTCCGAAAGACCCGGTAGACCTAGCCCTCTTACTCAATTCTCTCTATGCATGTATATCAGCCCGAAATTGGCGCTTACGATCCTCTACCTTCTAAGAATATACTTGTATTCTGGAGATATCCATATTCTCATTTAAGGAGGCTGTCGTACAATCCCCTATCAGATGTGGGTCAGGACCGGCCAGGAATTGATAAACTCTAGCTCTCATCGTATTCACAATTGTTGGAGCATACCTGGCTAAAGAGTCAAACTGAATATTGTACTCTCGAACACCCATACCCCTCTGCTTGAGGCCCAAGAACTGATCTACCATATCCTCTCGTACCTCTAATGGAAAGTAATGATCAAGAAAGGCCTCTGAAATTCCTTCCACACAACTGGAGGTGTATCTGATCCTCTGGACCGTTCGCAAGACTCATACCATAAAATAGTCACATATCGTAGCGTGAAAGATGCCAACTCCACTGCCTCGGTCTCTAAACATGCATAACTCTCAATACCCTCTAGAGTTGGTCAATAAAGTCTTGAGGATCTTCATCTGGACCAGAACCTGCGAACACTGGTGGGCTCAAACCAATGAAATCTCGGACTCTAGAACTCCCCGCACTATCAGAAGGGCCAACACCTATCGACGCCATGATCTGTCGCTGCTGAGTAGCTACTATCTGTGTCAGCAGCTGTATTACGCCTACAACCCCCTGAGCTGCAGGCTCGGGTGGAGGAACTACGGGACTGGGTCCTGAGGAGTTGGGTACTGTATCCCCTCTACTTTCCTTGAGTGGTGGCGGAGTAGGAGTTACATGAAAAGGTGACTCTCTCTTCGCCTCAGAACTAAACACATGGCCAGGCGGGGCCTTACTAGTACCTTCGCCCGCATCCGTACAGGTTCGATGACTAGCAATAGTCTTTCTAGTGACCGACATCGCTGAAATGTATAAAGCACGAGTTAGACTCGAATTCCTTAAAACTCAGCTCTATTGCATGATCTATTAGATGAAAGAATAGTAACCATTCCTAAATGCCCGGCAACCTCTTGTTTATAAGTGTGGTGAACAACACACCCATAAGCAAGACTCTACCAGACACAGCTTGTAAACTCCCTAGGACTGAACTGCTCTAATACCAAGTTTGTCATACCCCAACCTCGGGAGGTGCGGCCGGCACTCGATGCCTCACTTTCCCGAGCGTACCACTCTTAAAAAATATCATACGAACGTATAGAGACTTCGGCCGACAAGGTCGCAACAAACCATAATTTGTATGGAGATACAATCAACATACATATAGGCCAACAAGGCAACAATTCGTGAACATGGGATCTCATCTGGACATCTCAATCTGAGGAGGGTAGATAACCCAAAATATATATACATATATACAAAGTCGACAAGGCCACAACACAGGTTTACATACCAATGAGGAGGCCGACAAGGCCATACGCAACATCTAGACAATTCAACTAAGTCTACAAGCCTCTAAGATCAACATAAATGTCATATGGTCGAGATAAGGACCCGGCTGGCCTTCATGGGTATATACATAAGACACAACGTGATACATCAGACTCTGTAGCTCCGAAAAAAGCAAAGCTTACCATCCAATAGCTGAATTCAACAAGATCCTACTAGAGAGGTCTATCTGAGCCTCTACCTGAACCTATAGCATGAAATTCCGCACCCCCGGCAAAAGGGGCATCTTTACGAATGAAATGTACTGGTATGTAAGGCATCAAAAGCAATATGAAAGCATAAGTTGTAAACAGGACATAAGAAGCAACCTGATAACCTGAAATGCCAGAGAGGGCGAATAATGTAACTCTGTAACTATACTAAAGTATCAATATATATATATCTATATATACACACACACACACACATATATCTACATATAATTATCCATCTCCTATCTATCTTGGTAGTGTTTATCTGTATCCATAGCCTAACCGATAATCGTTCGATGGTATATATATATATATATATATATATATATCTACATCCATCGGCCAACCGATATTCCTTAGGTGGTGTTTATAACTTATATACTTTAATACTAATAGAACTCTTTTCCCATTTAACTTGTAAGGCTCTTCCTTTTATTCTTAATACGACATTTGATCGACTCGTTGAATAACACTTTGGATACTCTCTGTTTGAGGGAACAAGATGTACAACCAACTCAAATAGCATCTAATATGTCAATTGGTGACTAGAGATAACTTATGAAACAAATATAATCCCAATATGGGACAACCAAGTACAAGAATAGAATACTCATTTAGATACTTCTTTTGGGAAGACGATATTCGTTCGGAATCATGCTATGAAAGAAGGGACTGCCATTACATACCTTTGTCGTTTCACTCAATGACAACGATGAACTCTGTCCACTCAACACCTTAATCTAAAATAATAACAATAACGCTAAGGCCAAACTAATGAAGCAAGTATAACAATACATTGAGCGGCAAACTCGCTTTACATATAACTAAATGAAGTTTCTCCTTCGCCCTTCCTCTTCCTAAAGCTTACAACTACAACAATAACAACAACACACCTACATGCTTATCATCATATTTTTAGCCCTTCAACACAACAACAACATCTTCAAATACATTACAACAACCCAAATAGTCCGACAATTTCGTAACAACAATAATAACTTAGACTCACAGCTTTCGATCATCGTCCCGTGAGTCCTTTGTCAAAATAAATACTAGAATCACTCATCTGAACTCGTAGACGAAGCTAGGATGAAAATCTTACCTCAATAAATGGAGAATTAGATCCTTCGCTTGCTGTTAATAATATGAGTTTTGTATAAATACATGTACCTATATCTCATATAATAAATCATAACAAATTCTCTTTAACTCTCTAAATTATACAACTTCTATTCTTCATTATTATAATAATAAGCCAACTCCTAAAATTTACTTTCACATGCTATTTCCTTGTATATACTAACAAGGGTCCAAACTCACCGGGTAAATCATACTATAACTTTACGAAAGGCCGTAATCCTCCGAGTTCATATGGATCAACTTCGACACGTTCTAACGTAAAAGATATGGGATGTTATAAGAAAATTCCTCGGGCTCGAGTTTACCTACATACGTTGAGCGGTCCAAGACATAACCTAAAATTATGGGGTGTAACAGAAATTGCTTATTGAATTGTTGAGATGAATTGAATTACATGATTAGTTGTAGCCATCTTTTGGTCATATTGTCAGGACCTCAAATCGTACCAAGTCGTGACGGCACGTAACACTGCTCGCTAGGAAAATCAACATTCAATAAGCAAAAAGAAGATTAAATAATAGACATAAGTAGTCTCAATAGCAGAATAATCATAAATAACTGAAGTCAATAGCAATAATACAACTAAAACCATCGCATGACTAGTGTAAATGAGCACATGAGCACTACAAAATTTAAATACAGAATCTGATCTCAAAATAAAGAGTTGTCTGGAAGATAGAACAGTAATAACACAAATTGAGAGAAAAGGGACTTCAAGGCCTGTGAACGGAACAATAACTACCTCAAAATCTCCCAAAGCTGGCAGTGTTTCCACACCCTAGTAGTCACCCTTCTCAGCAACACTTGGATCTACACATAAAGTGTAGAGTGTAGTATGAGTACAACTGACCCCATGTACTCAATAAGTAACAAGCCTAACCTCAGGATGAAAGCAGTGATGAGCTCGGCAAGGTCCCATACTCATTACCAATAACCAATTACAACAACAACAATAGAATAATAACGGTAAAGAAAAATAGCTCAAGTAATATTAAATTTAACCTTTTCACAAATAACAGGGTACTAAGCATGCATTTCAAGAATAGCTGTTAAGGCATAAATCCTTCCACAAAAATCATCTAAGCATGGTTTTATCAATTACACTGTGATTCCAAGTTCAACACATCAAATGGAGACATCAAGTATTAATAAGCATGAGCGAAGAAATACAACCTGGTACATGCATGACATGTATACATGCCAGAAAGAACAATATCACAGTAAAATCATAAAGTATATTAAATATCAGTACATGTATAGTGCCTAGCACTATTTCCTCCTCAATCTATCACACACAACAATACTCAACACTGTACGGGTGCCTGACACAAATCCCTCACTCAAGCACATAAATGACCTTGTGCCTGCACCCACGGTTAATACTTGACTCCGAAGGGGCGGGTCCTTGCCTAAGCACTAGTCCAATATAATTAGAGATCAATATCACCTAGCCCAACACATGGCCCGGTACACGTGTCACGTCACAATCAATACCACTCAGCCTAATATGGGGCCTAGCGTACGCGTCACCTCGTAATCAATATCAAATCAACTTTATGTCCCAAGCTCAGTCAACGCCTGCTCAAGTCTCAAATATTCACACTTCATAATACTCATCAACATGCCACACATATAAGGGCATCAAGAACATGCGAGATAATATATAAGGAATCCATAGAGACAGATATATAATATGCGGGTGAAATGTCATGACTAAGAGTATGACTATAATTAAGGCAAACAGCTCAGTATAGCAAGAATATCTTTATCATGTCTCAAATTGATAATCATATAGCCTATACATGATTTCTAGCATTAATAACACCTCAAGTAGTCACACAAGTAGAGGAAACACACAAAAATAACGGGGTATGATAGGAAAACAAAGCACATTATAGCCTAAAGTCTACCCAAAGTATGAATAACCCTGGTGTAAGCACATACGCTCGTTACCTAGCACGTGCGTCACCCCCGACATATCTCAAATATCATAGCCAATGGGAAAATTACCCCCAAACCAAGATTAGACAAGTTACTTACCTCAAAGCGCGTGAATCAATACTCCAAAAATCCTTTCCCACGTGAATTAATAAAGCTAAAGAAACACAATAACATAACACAAGGCTAAAGAAATCAATTCCAAGTAATAAAGCTCCAATCTTTGTCAAATTATAAAACGTTAACCAAAACATGGACCCGGGCCCACTTTCCGAAACCCAATAAAAGTCATAAATCCCCACTAGCCATTCGAATATTAGTCCATATATACAAGTTGCATCCAAATCCATCTTCGAATCGGGATTCAAAACTCTATTTTTTACTCTCTAAAACCATAGTCAAAATCCCCAAATTTCGCCTTCAAATCCCATAATCTATATGTAATAATGCATGGGTAAACAATATATAATATTAAAATTAAGTAGGAATCACTTAGCCTCTTGCTTTGTGTGAAAATTCCCTCAATAAATTTTCATCTTCAAGTCTACGGTTCAAAATATGGAATAATGGATCTAAGTCCCGAAATATAACACTTAAAAATCTGCCCAGTGATACCCTTCGCAAACGCGACCCAAGCTTCACATTTCCGAAGCACAAAAATTGCACTGCCAAAATTAACCCTTCATAAATGCGGCGCGATGCACAAAATCCGACTAGCCTATGTGAATGCTATTGCCTTCCCACAAACGCGAAGGCCAAATGCCTGGCCAACCCCCAGCCTGCCTCACACTATGCGAACCCGATGCCTTAGTTATGAACGCGGCAGCCAATTCTCACAAAGCTTCACAAACGCAAAGCTAAAAATGACATTGCTCCAAAATTTGTCCTCGCGATCCTGAAACCTGCTCCCCAATAGCAAAGCACACCAGGCACGTGCAAATCTTCAGCAGTCCAACTAAGCCCAAATGACCCGAAATCTCTTTGAAACACTACCGAGCCCCTTGGGACCCCGTTAAATTATACCAACCAGTCCCAAAATATATCATGAACCTACTCGAGGTCTCAAATCACCCAAGTAACATCAAAACTATAAATCGCACCTCAATTCAAGCTTAATATACTAATCAACTTCTAACTTTCAAAACTCATGCTGAACCACGTCTAACCAACCTATTTCAACTTTCGGAATAACAATCTGACCCTGATTGCCTCAAAGTCAACTCCCGGACAAACCTATGAACCTTCCAAACCATCAAATTTTCAACTGTCACGACCCAAACTGATGGGCAACGATGGACACCCGGCACCCTACTCAACCGAGTACCAACGTAACGTATATTTTGTATGAAGACCCAACATGATATAGATTTTTATGCACGTGACATATGGGCCTATAAGGCCGACATGATCATTTGTACATTCAAAACATAGGCCGACAAAGCCCTGCAATCTTTCATATACATGACATATGTCTACAAGCCTCTAAGAGTACATAAACGTCATAAGGCCGGGACAGGGCCCCGACATACCAATCAATACGTATCCAATGCATACTGACCAAATAAGCAACTCTGGAGCAAATGGAGCGCACCAACATCTTCCACTGAGTTGATAGCCTACTTGGAGGACTCTCGACCTGTCTATCGGGACTTGCGGGCATGAAACGCAGTGTCCCCAGGCAAAAGGGACATCAGTACAAATAATGTACCGAGTATGTAAGGAATAAAAATCATTAAATAATAGACATGAGAGAAACATGGAATAAAGACTCAACATGTATGTCTGAATAGCTCTGTAAATTATTTCATATTTATAATGTCATGCATATGCGTATAAATGTCATACCATACATAGGTATATACGTTCATAACATCATCAAGCCTCTGAGGGCATCCCATCATATCATCTCGACCACTGTGGGCAAATCATCAATGTATACCAGCTGATCAGGTGGTGGTGCGTATATAATGCCATAACCTTTCCCATATCCTATTTACATATATATACACGTATATAGCGCCATCTGGTCATGGGTCAATGTGCACGTATAAATGCATGAAATGCATATGAAATACGTCATTAAAATCTCTCAAAACATCATAAGACCATTATGCCTCTGATTAATATCATGAAATAAACTTTATTAATTTACGTATTTTCTAAGACCCATGAACAGATGATAGAATAATAAGACACATGAGGAATCAAGAATATAGACACCCCTAGTATTTCTACGAATAGAGACATTTATGAAAGTTGCGTATTTTACTGGTTTCATTTGTATTATTTGGATCACGCCAAAAAGAAAGAATGGATAGCCTTAACATACCTGAGCCGATTCTCTTGACAATCCCACTAATATAAGTCAATTGCGACAAATACGTAACGGCGGATCGAAGTAGGAAATTATTCGTATGATATTCTTGGGAAAGATTGCACCGTACTCCTTTATAATTGCCAAATATCACGTTTTATATATGACCCTCACGTTCCTAAGACTTACAATGGCTTTCCGTTGTTAAGACACAATCTCGCATGAATTGTTGAAGTAACTCACGTTACTATTGTATTATGCATGTTCTTGTATGAACTTGCTGAAGCAAACTCACGTTAATCTATCTTACTTTGTAAAGAAGTCATATGAATCTTGTTTGTGATTTTTCATCGAAGTGTCTCACTTAAAGATATATGAAAGTCCTTTACATTTAAAATGTGTGGGCCCCATTTGTATAATGACTAAGCCACCAAAACTTCACCTAACTTTGCCATTTTGCAACAATATTCATGAGTCACTAATTATAGTGATGGGCTGCCACATTGGGGAAGGATCTAATCTTATCCAATTTCACTGATTAATCACCCAACAATTCCTTAATTAACTAAGTAATCCCTATTATCTAATAANAAATAATGTACCGAGTATGTAAGGAATAAAAATCATTAAATAATAGACATGAGAGAAACATGGAATAAAGACTCAACATGTATGTCTGAATAGCTCTGTAAATTATTTCATATTTATAATGTCATGCATATGCGTATAAATGTCATACCATACATAGGTATATACGTTCATAACATCATCAAGCCTCTGAGGGCATCCCATCATATCATCTCGACCACTGTGGGCAAATCATCAATGTATACCAGCTGATCAGGTGGTGGTGCGTATATAATGCCATAACCTTTCCCATATCCTATTTACATATATATACACGTATATAGCGCCATCTGGTCATGGGTCAATGTGCACGTATAAATGCATGAAATGCATATGAAATACGTCATTAAAATCTCTCAAAACATCATAAGACCATTATGCCTCTGATTAATATCATGAAATAAACTTTATTAATTTACGTATTTTCTAAGACCCATGAACAGATGATAGAATAATAAGACACATGAGGAATCAAGAATATAGACACCCCTAGTATTTCTACGAATAGAGACATTTATGAAAGTTGCGTATTTTACTGGTTTCATTTGTATTATTTGGATCACGCCAAAAAGAAAGAATGGATAGCCTTAACATACCTGAGCCGATTCTCTTGACAATCCCACTAATATAAGTCAATTGCGACAAATACGTAACGGCGGATCGAAGTAGGAAATTATTCGTATGATATTCTTGGGAAAGATTGCACCGTACTCCTTTATAATTGCCAAATATCACGTTTTATATATGACCCTCACGTTCCTAAGACTTACAATGGCTTTCCGTTGTTAAGACACAATCTCGCATGAATTGTTGAAGTAACTCACGTTACTATTGTATTATGCATGTTCTTGTATGAACTTGCTGAAGCAAACTCACGTTAATCTATCTTACTTTGTAAAGAAGTCATATGAATCTTGTTTGTGATTTTTCATCGAAGTGTCTCACTTAAAGATATATGAAAGTCCTTTACATTTAAAATGTGTGGGCCCCATTTGTATAATGACTAAGCCACCAAAACTTCACCTAACTTTGCCATTTTCCAACAATATTCATGAGTCACTAATTATAGTGATGGGCTGCCACACTGGGGAAGGATCTAATCTTATCCAATTTCACTGATTAATCACCCAACAATTCCTTAATTAACTAAGTAATCCCCATTATCTAATACTTAACTAATTACCCACATAGTTCAGAATTATCTCAAATTACATAAAATATTACTCACTTTTAATACACTTTATACACCTTACTATCATGGCCATGTGCTACCTTGTATGGTACTAGTCCATAAATACCGGGTATTTTAGCTCGAGTCATATTTTATCCCAAAATATCAAACTTCGATGAAATTCATCTTCACGAATTTACTCATCTCTTGTTTTAAATAGCATAATACTTATAATCCCAAAATAATCTCATTCCCGAACTTACGTCGATTAACGTACGACGAAATTTTAACTTACAAAAATGTGGGATGTAATATCTCATTTTCGAGCTTCCATCCATTTATTTATGGCGTACTTTCACATATGAAAACATGGGGTGTAACATCATTGCCCCCTTTGGAACATTCGTCCTCGAATGTTGA
The DNA here is from genome assembly GCA_000715115.1 of Nicotiana otophora. Lineage (NCBI taxonomy): Eukaryota > Viridiplantae > Streptophyta > Magnoliopsida > Solanales > Solanaceae > Nicotiana > Nicotiana otophora. Next base: position 28,133 of record AWOL01S0001253.1, on the reverse strand, counting down.
CTGATGCACTTATCATTTTCATAACTTATGTCTTCCGGATAGTTTGATATTCTCCTTTCTATTTAGGCAACTATTCTTTGAATAAATCCAAAGGCCAGGGCATTCCCCCCTTTGAGCCTCTTTCTCACACCACGAATTGTAGTCGTAATCCTTCTATTCCCGCAACTGTTGCTACATTCTATCATGCAGCCTGTACGACTCTAACTTTGTATGTGCGCCTATGCGACTCTTCTGTTCTCTTTCCTCCAGCTTTTAGCCAATCTCTAGGCTTCACTTTGTGTTCATATATAAAATTATGTCAAGCTGCCCCTTTAGGCATCATTAGCTTTACTTCATCTAAGTAGGCCATACTATACCATAATTCTTACTTCGATTTATCGTTACTGAGGTCTGCTACCAAACTCCTGGTTACTCTCGTTGCTTATCCTATATGCATAAAGCTAAGTATTTTAATGCTTCTTCATTACTGTTAATCTTAAGACTGATGGCCTAATCGCATCTCGTACTTTGCAGCTTTTACCCATCCATTGTTGATTTACCTAAATGTTGATCTACAATATTCCATTGATAACTTGACCTTTTATGTAACATTGCCGCTAGGGCTTACGTCTCATCGGGGAATATCTGAAATGATTAGATTGATCCACCTAGGGGCGATACTATACTTCCATAACTGTATTTTATTGCATCCCACTGTGACTCACCTTACATGGGTATTTTAATCCTGTATTGAAGGCCCAAACGTCATCCTTTATCTATCACAATCACACCCTCATTCTAGTACCAGGACAGCATTCCATCTCTTCTAAATGCTACTAGTCTTAGACCCCTTTGAGTGTATTTAGGCTATACTGAGTTTTCTATAACTTAGAGAAGCCATCAGCTCTTCTTGTTTTCTTGGGCTTAATCCTGAGGACTTATTCATTTTCGTCACCTTTTCACTTGCCTTTTCTTATCCTTACTCCTGTCTTCCTAAAACCTTGTCGCTCTACCATATTTTAGCTTGCAAATTACACATATTCATTTGTACTACTCACAACCTTCCTTCAACTTGCTTGCACCATAGATTTTCTTGTGTCATTCTTGAACATCAAGAGGGATATCACATTGTCTCAAACTTTTCATTACTCTCTTAACTAGACCTCTCAATACCTAGAAACCATAGGCTGGAAGGTATGCCACTAACGACGCTGATATCATTCCTTGATACTGAATCCCAGTGCTTCTAGCCTTCTATCTAAAGTATGGACTATTATAAAATCTTTTATCTCTTTCATAATCGTCCTTCCACATAGGTATAATTCACATCCACAACTTGAAGCTCTATTATAATACTTGCACCTTTGGTGCATACACAATCCGGTGGCAGCTTCATACTGACTTCTTATGAGGCTGGTATGTTTTTAACTAGTTTTATCATAGAACCGTTATAGAATATAGTTGTTGTAATATCTCTCTTGTACCTCTGATATTAAGAGTGATTTTGCAATGTTCTCAATCATGATGTCTAAAATTTTCTGGGTCCAATAATCAGTGATGTAACTCTCTAGTTTCCTCTTCCTTCTGGTCAGCCTTTGTGTAGGCTTAAGCTATCTTCCAATCTGCGGCTCCTGGTATTAGTTATTACTTTAGCCTTCCATGGATGCTATGGAATATCGATGATACAATCTTTTAACAATTCAATCCTTTGTTTATACCCCGGTCTTAATTCTTTATTTTAACTTATACCGGAGTCTTCTACGGCTGTATCAATGTCAATATATTTGCGGCATGGATAATATTCCAAAATCGTAAGTGCGTTCATGACGTAATTAACTCTGGATCACTGAACGAATAATTCCTTTCGTTCCTTTTCAGCTTTCTTTAAACATAGGCAATTACTTTTACTGGTCTTTCTGCCCCCTTGTTGTGTGCATACTTAACTTATCTTAGTGCCCATACATATTGGAATTCCATACCACTCATATTTCCGATTTCTTTACTTCCCGTCCGTTAGCTACGGTAGGTTCCACTTTCTTATGGAGTGCATGCAACGTTGTTGTGAGACTATTGTTATAACATCACTTCCTCTTTAGGTCACTGAGCTTAGGTCGAAGCCTTATTCCTTACTTCCTCAGCTAGTCTTTTATTGTAGTACTTAGGGAGGACCCTCTGATTCTTGAAAAGCCGCGAGCTTATTACATTGTATAATCGACGGAATTTTTGATGTCTTTCCTATGCTATAATTATCCGTAGTTACTTACCTCCATGCCCTTGTGCTTGTAGGGTTTCTTCTGAACTTGATATTTGATAGTCTTCCCAGTTGGACTCTCTCTTATTTCCATAATACTCACACGGTATCTTTAACTACCCCAACTCCAATCTGAATGTTTCTCAAGGTCACGATGTCATATCGGTGAGACTGAATTCCCCATGTTGGGGTTCACTACGTTTATCTTGCACTATCTGCTGATTTGTTTGTATCCTCTTGTCTTTCCATAACTAGGCTCTTCCTGAATCAACTACTAATTACTCGTTGGCCCATTCTCATATCAATATTCCGCATAATCTTTCTTGGGTTATTTTCTTTGTCTTAACTTACGTCTCGCACTAGCTCCTTCTCTATCAATAACACCTCGAGCAAGAACCCTTACTTTCTCTCCTTGACGTCATGCTTGCATAATGTTCTAGAATCGTAGCATGTCTGTAGGATTTGGGTAAGTGCACGCTCATTCCTTTTTCATCATTTCTTTATCGCATTCTTCCTTTACCATTACATAATTACTAGAACCATTTAATTCTGACTTCATACCACATTACTCCATATTCCCCCATTTAGGGGAGTACTAAGATTTAGTGCTACGACGATCTACCTATAGATATTTTAACTCTTCATCTTTGGCATTTTTTCACATCATCGATGATCCTTACTCGACTCGCGGTAATCCTGTTGTACCAAGGAAAACAAAATTCCTTCCTCACCAGAGTGACACCTAGTGTAACTGGCACACATAGTCCCTTAAGCTTAACTTTGCTCACATTGCTTGCTTTAGGGAAGCGTCTTCCTGAATGACCTTTAAAGGTTATCCTTCTGTCACCCATTCTATTATTGCCGGAACGCAATCTTTGAAATTCTTATAATGTCGTCTATTATCAAATCACTCAATCCCTAATTCATCTTTAGTTTACTTTGTTCACCAGCCCATACTGATTTGTATTACTTTGGGGGCTAACTTTTCTTTTTGGTAATTATGTTAAAGTCACGAACTTGTTTCTCGAAATGAGGATATGACTTTATGGCCCATACTCTTTTGTTGTCTCCAGGCCCGTCACCTCTCGTCTCTTTCTTCACTTGACTATAGATTTTGTAATACTCTACCGTTGTCATCCATGTATCACATCTTACTCATAATGCTCCATTAACCCTCTTCTTATTTCCCGCTAACATCTATGTCTATCACTTTATTCTAAAAACTCGAACAAGATATTCTTCTGCTTCTAGCTCCCCTTACTCCATCCACTAGCTCTTTGGGTTGCCTAACATTCTCTCTTTACTAGGTACGAGAGCCATACTAAGGTAATATTTATCCCTTCCAGGATTCCAGTACCTATCTTTGTAAAAGAAAATAAAAAAATTTGTTTGAACACCCTAGTATCCATATCTAGCTGTACTATTCTAGAATGCACCATCTGGGTGTCTCACAAGGAGATCTATTACCACATTTGCAATATCCTTCGGAAATGTTAGCTACCCCTAACAATCCATACACCATTTTGGGTTACACTATCCCCAGCTAGATCCTAATATCCTGCCTTCTCCTATACTACTTCTGCTAGCGCCCATAGGGCATAACTGAGATCGGTGTGGCCAATTGTACATACCTCTATTATTGTTGAAGGTAACTCCAAAGGCTTATATTTCTCTACCTAAATTGTAAATACTGACAATCTTCATTAACCGGGCGCCTCGTACCCTTCTTCATCTTGCATCTTTTAATTGTTGAGACTTGTATCTATCTTTTGAATCTCTCATTCCTTTTCACCATATGGGTGGATAGATATTCTTTGCCTTGAGGCTCCTTATCAAGAGGCTTACACGCTTTAGTAGACACATGATCTACTGAAGACCTTATATTTATTCATCATAAGCATCATGCAAAATCGAGTTCCTCTTACTCAACTCTTTCACAGCCACCTGCAATCTCTTACCAATCGTCTTTATAGATGTAGGCATCATCGTATTATGAATAAAATAGAGTTTAAGAAATTGAGTTCTTACAAACTGAGCTCTACCACACGATCTAGAGTAAGAAGCAAGAGTGACAGTCCTAAATGACATATAGCCTCTTGCTTATAAGTGTGGTGCATAACACACCCATAAACAAGACGCTACTAGACACGGCTTGTAGTCTACCTAGGGCAGAACTGCTCTGATACCACTTTTGTCATGACCCAAACCGATGGGCCATGATGGGCACCCAGCACCTTACTCAATTGAGTACCAACGTAATGTATATTTTGTATGACGACCCAACATGATATAGAATTTTATGCACGTTACAGGCTTATAAGGCCGACATGATCATTTGTACATTCAAAACATAGGCCGACAAGGCCATACAATCTTTCATATACATGACATATGTCTACAATCCTCTAAGAGTACATAAACGTCATAAGGCCGGGACAGGGCCCCGACATACCAATCAATACGTGTCCAATGCATACTGACAAAATAGGCAACTCCGGAGCAAATAGAGCGCACCAACATCTTTCACTGAACTGATAGCCTACTTGGAGGACTCTCAACCTGTCTATCAGGACCTGCATGCATGAAACGCAGCGTCCCCAGGAAAAAGGGACATCATTACAAATAATGTACCGAGGATGTAAGGAATAAAAATCAGTAAATAATAGATATGAGAGAAACATGGAGTAAAAAACTCAGCATCTATGCCTGAATAGCTCTGTAAATTATTTCATATTTATAATGTCATGCATATCGTATAAATGTCATACCATGCATAGGTATATGCATTCATAACATCATCAAGCCTCTGAGGGCATCCCATCATATCATCTCGGCCACTGGGGAAAAATCATCAACATATACCAGCTAGGTGGTGGTGCGTATATAACGTCGTAACCTTTCCCATATATATATATATATATATGCATATATAACGCCATCTAGTCATGGGTCAATGTGCATGTATAAATGCACGAAATTCATATGAAATACATCATTAAAATCTCTTGAAACATCATAAGACCATTACGTATTTTCTGAGACCTATGAACAGATGATAGAATAATAATATACATGGGGAATCAAGAATATAGACACCTCTAGTATTTCTATGAATAGAGTTATTTATGAAAGTCACGTATTTTGCTCGTTTCATTTGTATTATTAGGATCATTCCAAAAAGAAATAATGGATAGCCTTAACATACCTGTGCCGATTCTCTTGACAATCCCTCTAACATACGTCAATTGCGACAAAAATGTAATGGTGGATCGAAGTAGGAAATTATCCATATGATATTCTTGAGAAAGATTGCACCGTACTCCCTTATAATTGCAAAATCTCACGTTTTGATATATGACCCTCATGTTCCTAAGACTTACAGTGGCTTTTCGTTGTTAAGACACAATCTCACATGAATTATTGAAGTAACTCACGTTACAATTGTATTATGCATGTTCTTGTATGAACTTGCTGAAGCAAACTCACGTTAATCTATCTTACAATTGTAAAGGAGTCATATGAATCTTGGTTTAGATTTTCCATCCGTAAGTGTCTCACTTAAAGATATATGATAAGTCCTTTACATTTAAGATTTGTGGGCCCCATTTGCATAATAACTAAGCCACCCAAAATTCACCTAACTTTGCCATTTTGTAACATAATTCATGAGTCACTTATTATAGTGATGGGCTGCCATGTTGGGGAAGGATCTAATCTTATCCAATTTCTCTAATTAATCATCCAACAATTCCTTAATTAACTAGGTAATCCCCATTATCCAATAATTAATTAATTACCCATATAATTAGGAATTATCTCAAATTACATAAAATACTACTCACTTTTAATACACTTTATACACCTTACTATCATGGCCATGTGGTACCTTATATGGTACTAGTTCATAAATACCGGGTATTTTAACTCGGGCCGTATTTTATCCCAAAATGTCAAACTTCGACGAAATTCACTTTTTTGGATTTTCATACCCTTTCGTCTTCACGAATTTACTCATCACTTGTTTGAAATAGCATAATACTTATAATCCCAAAATAATGTCATTCCCGAACTTACGTCGATTAACTTATGACGAAATTTTAACGTACAAAAATGCGGGATGTAATATCTCATTTCCGAGCTTCCATCAATTTATTTATTGCACACTTTCACGTACGAAAACATGGGGTGTAACATCAACTTTAGCCAATTTGAGCCAAATCAATCTAGGAACCTCAAAATCCAAATCCAGACATATTCCTATGTTCGAATCACCATAAGAACCTATCAGAATCATCAAATCACCAATCTGGGACTTTTACACAAAAGTCAAACCTTGGTTAACTCTTATATCTTAAGCTTCCAATCATAGAACTAAGTGTTCCAATTCCTTCCAAAACCTTCCTGAAACCAAACCAACAATTTCAGCAAGTCACATAATAATAAATACACATATAAGGAGCATCGAATTGGGAAATGGGGCTAAAATACTCAATACTACCGATTTGGGTCATTTCATTCTCCCCTTCTTGAATAAGTATTCGTCCTCGAACGAGTTTAGAATCATACTTGGGATATCAAAAAGATGAGGATATATGCTCCACATATTATGCTCAGTCTCCCAAGTCGCCTCCTCAACTCGTTGACCTATCCACTTAACCTTAACCGATGCACTATCTTTTGACCTCAGGTTCTGAAACTGCCTATTCAAAATGGCCACTGGCTCTTCATCATAACTCAAATCCTTGTCCAACTACACCGAGCTGAAATCCAACACATGTGACGGATCCTCATAGTACTTCTGAAACATGGAAACATGAAACACCAAATGAACTCCCAATAAGCTAGGTAGTAAATAAAGTCTATAGGCTACCTCACAAACTCTCTCTTTCACCTCGAAAGGACTAATATACCAAGGGATCAGCTTGTCCCTCTTACCAAATGTTATCACACACTTCATGGGTGAAACTCTGAGTAGCACCTTATCACCCACCATGAAAGCTACATCCCAAACCTTCCTATCAGCATAACTCTTTTTCCTAGAATATGTTGCATGCAGCAGCTCCAGAATAAGTTTCACCTTATCCAAAGAATGACGAACCAAATCTGCTCCTTATAACCTAGCCTTGCCAGGCTCAATCCAACCTACAAAAGAAAGACATCGCCTCCCATATAATGCCTCATATGGAGCTATCTGGATACTCGACTGATAGTTGTTGTTGTAGAAAAACACCGCTAAAGGTAGAAACTGACACCACCGGCCACCGAAATATATGACACGTGCTCTCAACATATCCTTTAAATCTGAATGGTCCACTCGGACTGGCCATACATCGGAGGGTGAACTAGGGCACTTAACTCGACCAGCGTGCCCAACTTAAGCTNATATGACACGTGCTCTCAACATATCCTTTAAATCTGAATGGTCCACTCGGACTGGCCATACATCTGAGGATGAACTAGGGCACTTAACTCGACCAGAACTGGTCTCCAAAAATGTAAAGTAAACTGAGTGCTATGATCCGAGATGATAGAAATAGGTACATGGTGCAAGCAAACAATCTCCCGAATGTAGATCTTAGCTAATTACTCCGAAATGTGGGAAGTCGTGACTGGATTGAAATGTGCAGACTTGGTCATTCTATCCACAATGACCCAAATTGTGTCAAATCTCCTCAATGTTCATGGCAAACCTAGCACAATGTCTATAGTTATACGCTCCCACTTCCACTCCAATATGTCTATATTCTTGAGCAAACCACCTGGTCTCTGATGCTCATACTTGCCCTCCTGACAATTCAAACACCGAGCAATATATCCAACATTGTCTTTCTTTATTCTTTGCCACCAATAATGTTGCTTCAAGTCATCGTACATCTTTGTAAAACACGTATGAATGGAAAACCGCGAACTATGATCCTCCTCAAGGATCAACTCTCTCAACCCATCCACTTTAGGAACACAATTCCGGCCCTGAAGCTGCAAAACACCATCGTCACCAATAGTCACCTCCTTAGCACCACCTCGCTGCACAATGTCCTTATGGAAAATCGAATGAGGATCATCATACTGACGAGCCTTGATGCGCTCAAACAAGGGCGTATGAGATACAACATAAGCAAGGACCCTGCTAGGCTCCGATATATCCAATCTCACAAATCTTTGGCCAAAACCTAAACATCCATAGCTAAAGGCCTCTCCCTAGCTGGAATAAATACCAAGCACCCCATATTCTTTGCCTTTCTACTCAAGGAATCTGCTACTGCATCGGCCTTCCCCAATGATTAATTAATGCTGGTATCATAATCCTTCAATAGCTCCAACCACCTACGTTGCCTCAAATTCGAATCTTTCTATTTAAATAGATGTCGGACACTCCGATGATTTGTATACACCTCACAAGACATACCATATAAGTAATACCTCCAAATCTTGAGCGCGTGAACAATAGCTACTATTTCTATATCATGTACTGGATAATGTTTCTCTAGGGGCTTCAACTGGAATGACACGTAGGCAATCACCCTACCGTTCTGCATCAACACACACCCAATGCCAACTCATAAAGAATCACAATAAACCATATATGACCCTGATCTCGAAGGAGAAACCAACATTGGATAGAGTGCCCTTCTGAGTCGACTTACTTAATAGGGCTGCCATAGATGAAAATCCCTCAACAAAGCGACGATAGTAACCAACCAAACCCAAGAGGCTCCTGATCTTTATAGCCGTAGAAGGTCTAGGCCTACTCTGAATTGTCTCAATCTTCTTCAGGTCCACCTGATCCCATCACTAGACTCCACATGACCCAAGAATTCCACTGAGCCTAACCAAAACTCACACTTGAAGAACTTAGCATATAGCTTCTTCTCCCTTAAAGTTTGGAGCACGATCCTCAGGCGTTGCTCATGCTCCTCCCCACTACGAGAATACACCAATATATCATTAATGAACACAGTGAAAAATGACTCCAACTAAGGTTGAAACACGTTGTTCATCAAATGCATGAAGGTTGGTGAGGCATTAGTCAACCCAAACGACATCACCAAAATCTCATAAGGCCCATAACGAGTCTAGAAAGCAATTTTAGGGATGTCCAAAGCCTTGATTTTCAACTGGTGATACCCCGTCCTCAAGTCAATCTTCGAGAACACCCTAGCACCCTAAAGCTGATCGAACAAATCATCAATGTCATGTAGTGTATAATTGTCATTGATGGTCATCTTTTTCAACTGCCGATAGTCAATATGCATTCTCATAGAACTATCCTTTTTCTTTACAAAAAACACTGGCGCACCCTAAGGTGAAAAATTAGACCTGATGAACCCCTTATCCAACAAATCTTGAAATTGTTCTTTCAATTCCTTCAACTCTATTATAGCCATATAATATAGAGGAACAGAGATAGGCTGTATGTATGGTGTCAAATTAATGCCAAAATAAATATTCCTATCGGGTGGCATGCCCAATAGCTCAGCAGGAAACACATCCGAAAATTCCCGCACTACAAAACTGACTCAATAGTAGGAGTATCGACACTAACATCTCTGATAAAAGGTAGATACGCCAAAAATCCCTTCTCTACCATCCGTTGAGCCTTCAAGAATGAAATCACTCTGCTAGTGATGCAACCAAGAGAACACTTCCACTCCAACCTTGGCAACCCTAGCATCGTCAATGTCAGGGTCTTACCATGATAATCAAGAATAACATGGTACGGAGATAACAATCCATACCCAAGATCAAATCAAAATCCACCATATCTAATAATAAGAAGTCCGCTCTTGTCTCAAAACCACACATGAACGATAAAGTCGATCCAGCATAATAAAAAAACCAATAGTTGTAGAAACACATACAAAAGCATCAAGAGAACCACGGGGCATATCCAGACAAGAAACAAAGTATGATGACACATATGAATAAGTAAAACCAGGATCAAAATATACTAAAGCATCCTTGTGGCACACAGAAACAACACTTGTAATCACTGCATTAGAAGCGATAGCCTCGGCCCTCCCTGGAAATGCATAGAATCTGGCATGACCTTAACTAGACTGAGCTCCGCTCTAGGACGACCACGTCCAAAATGACCTCCACCATGAGCTGGCTGAGCCGGTGGTGTAGCAACCGGTGCTGGAATCATAGTTTTTCACCCATGCTACACTAAACCTCTCCAAAGACGGGGGCAATATTTCTTGACATGCCTCAACTCTCCACACTCATAGCAACCTCTAACCGAAAATGACTTCGGGGCATGAGTCAAACCCCGTGAACCAGAATAACCAGTAGAAAAATCTGATACAGATAAAGCCTAAACCGATGGAGAGGGGTAAGAGCTATGAGCTGGGAGTGCACTAAATGAGGACTGGACTGAAACTCCTCGACTAGGTGGTGGTGAATGTTAAACTGGCCTTATTTTATACTTAGTAACTGACATATGACCCTACTGTAGGTATTGAGATTGCCTCCTTAGCTCCTCTCTCCTAGTGCGTGTCACGAACTGCTCCAAAAACACCATGGAGAACTAAGCCCACGTAAGACGAGGTGATCCTACTGGTGTAACCATCTCGTAAATCTACACCACCGCTTGGCAGGACCCTACATCTGGAAGGCGGTGAAGTCAACTACATTGGACTCAACTAGTCCCAAATTAAGTAGAAGCTCATGACAACAATCAAAGAATCATGAGCTACTTCTAGGCCTATACTCAAGGTGCACGACAATAGAAGGTCGAACTCCCCCAACTGGTAGAACAGCGAGGGTCTAATAACCATGAGCTACTTGCTCTGGGGTACGAGTAGCTGGAGTCTACCCTTCACTCCTTGCCTGGGAAGTAGCTGGTACACTAGGAAATGCCCTGGCCTAAGCCAAACATTCGAACAAACCAAGCATGCTGATCAAGGCATCTTGAACAGCTGGCGAGACAAATAAGCCCTGGGGAACCTAAGTGGATAGCTCTAGCTCCATATAATCATTCACCTACTTCTCATCAGGAGCTACTGGTGGCTCTACAATGACTGCACAAGCAAGATCTCTGGATGTGGCGCACGCTCCTCCCGTACCTCAGCCTCGACCTCGGCCTCTCACAACCCTAGCCTGGGGTACCGGCGCCCACTCACCTACACAAGACGATCGTGTCCTCGCTATCTGTGAGAGAATAGAAAATCAAGTATTCACACTTAGGAGTAAGCAAATCCGCACGACAGAGAATGAAGGAAAGAGAAGTTTTCCTAACAGCCTTGTAGCCTCTCGAAGATAAGTACAGATGCCTACATACCAATCCATAAGAATCTATTAGACATGCTCATGACTCGTGAGACCTAATCAACCTAGATCTCTAATATCAACTTGTCATAACCCCAAATCCTACCAAAGTCGTGACGGTGCCTAACAATTTTGGCTAGGCAAGCCTATATTCAATAAGCAAAAACGGGCTTAAATAACAGATATAAATAGTATCAACAGTAGAATAATCATAAATAATTGAAGTCAATAGCAATAATACAACTAAAACCATTCCATTATCTGGCGTCGACGAGTACATGAGCACAATAGAATTTAAATATAGAATCTGGTCCCAAAATACAGAACTGTCGGGAAGATAGAACAGTAATAACATAAATTTGAAAGAAAATGGACTTCAAGCCCTACTAACAGAACAAGAACTACCTCGAAATCGCCCAAAGTTGGTACCGGTGCCACACCCTAGCAGTCACCCCTCTCAACAACACCCAGATCTGCACATAAAGTATAGAGTGTAGTATGAGTACAACCGACCTCATGTAGTAAAAAAGTAACAAGCCTAACATAGAGTTAAAATAAGTGACGAGCTCGGCAACTTCTAATACTCTCTACCAATAACCAATTACAGTAACAACCAATAATAACGGTAAAAGAAAAATAGCTCAAGTAATATTAAATTCAACCTTTTTACAAATAGCAGGGTACTAAGCATGCTTTTCAAGAATAGCAGTTAAGGTATAAATTCTTCCATATAAATCATCTAATCATGGTTTTATGAATTTTACTATGATTCTGATTTCAACACATCAAATGGAGACATTAATTATCAATAAGCATAAGGGAAGAAATGCAACACGGTACCTGCATGACAAATACACATGCCAAAATCAACAATATCATAGTTAAATCATCAAGTATATCAAATCTCAGCACATGTATAGTGTCTGGCACTATTGCCCCCTCAATCCATCACACGCAATAACACTCAACACTATACGGGTGTCTGATAAAAGTCTCTCACCCAAGTATATATATGACCATGTGCATGTGCCCACGCACTGATTGCGTCTAAGTCAACAATCAATATCACTTAACATAATATGGGACCTGGTGCATGTGTCACCTTACAATTAATAACACCCAGCCCATTGTGGGGTCTGGCATATGTGTCACGTTATAATGAAGACCAAATCGGCTTTATATCCCAAACTTTGTCATTGACCATTCAAGTCTCAAAAATTCACATCTCACAGTACCCACCATAAATCGTGTCACACGTGTAAGGGCATCAACAGCATGTGAGATAACAATAAGAAATGAATAGAGATAGAGATATAATATGCGGGTGTAATATCATGACTGAGAATATGACTACAAACATGAAAAACAACTCGGTATAGCAATAATAGCCCTATCATGTCTCAAACAGATAAACATACAGCCTAAATATGATTTCTAGCATAAATAATAGCTCAAATAGTCATACAAGTAGATAAAAACATGAAAATAATGGGCATGATAGCAAAACAAGGCACAAAATAGCCTGAAGTCTACCTAGATCATGAATAACCCCAATGTATGCACATACGCCCTTCACCTAGCACACGTATCACCCCCAACGTATCTCAAATATCATAGCCAATGGGGAAATTATCCTCAGACCAATTTTAGACAAATTACTTACCTTAAAGAGCGTGAACTAAACTCCAAAAAGCCTTTCCCATGCGATTCCAAGTAATAAAGCTCAATAACATCAAACACGTCCATAGAAATCGATTCCAAGTGATAAAGCTCGAATTTTTACAAAATAGCAAAAATAAACCAAAAAGTCAACCCGTACCCACTTCTCGGAATCCAACAAAAGTCACAAATACCCAATATCCATTCAAATACGAGTCCAAATATATAATTTTTATCCAAATCCAACTCTAAATCAGGGTTCAAATCTCCATTTTTCACTCTCCAAAACCATAGTCCAAAGTCCCCAAATTTCTCCTTCAAATCCCATAATCTATATGTAATTATCCATGGGTAAACAAGATATAATGCTATATTCATGTAGGAATCACTTACCCTCTTGCTTTGTGTGAAAATCCCATTCGAAAATTGCCCCTCTCGAAATCTAGGGCATAAAATATTAAATAATGGATCTAACTCCCGAAATATAACTCTTAAAAATCTGCCCAGTGATACCATTCATGAATGCGGCCCAAGCCTCGCATTCGTAAAGCACAAAAATCCCACTGCCAAAATTAACCCTTCATGAACACGGAGCCTAGACCGCAAATGCGATGTACAAAATCCCACTAGCATATGTGAATGCGGTTGCCTTCCCGTGAACGTGAAGGCTAAATGCCTGGCCAACCCCCAGCCTACCTCACTCTACGCTAACGTGATGCCCTGGTCGCGAATACAAAGGCCACTTCTCACAAAGATATGCGAATGTGACACACCAATTTCGAATGCAAAGAGCAAAATAACACTGCCCCAAAATTAGACTTCATGATCGCGAGACCTGCTCCACAATTGTGAACCACAACCAACACCAGCAAATCTTCACCAGTCCAACAAAGCTCAAATGACTCCAAATCCATCTGAAACACTCTCGAGCCCCTCAGGACCCCGTCCAATAATACAAAACAGTCCCAAAACATAACATGAACTTACACAAGGTCTCAAATCACAAAAAGTAACATCAAAATGATGAATCGCACATCAATTCATGCTTAATGAATTAATCAACTTCCAACTTTCAAAACTCATGTCGAACCACATCTAACCAACTCGGAATAACCCAAATTTTTGCGCACAAGTTCCACGTGACATAACAAACCTATTCCAACTTCTGAAACAACAATACAACCCTGATAGTCTCAAAGTCAACTCTCGGTCAAACCTAGGAACCTTCAAAACCTTCAAATTTCTAACTTTTGCCGATTTGAGTAAATCAACATAGGACCCTCCAAATCCAAATCGGGACATAGGCCTAAGTCCAAATTCACCATACGAACTTGTTGGAACCATCAAATAACAAATCCGAGGTAGTTTATACAAAAGGCAAACCTCGGTCATCTCTTAAATCTTAAGCTTCCAACCATGGAACTAAGTGTTCTCATTCATTACAAAAACACATTAGTACCACACCAACCATACCCTCAAGTCACGTAACAACAAATACACATACGGGGAGCATCAAATAAGGGAATGGGCCTTAAATACTCAAATGACAGACCGAGTTGTTACACATAAGTGCTTTTATCCATATTTTTTATTATTATGATCTGGTGCCTTTAGTGGTATATATATATATATATATATATATATATATATATATATATATATTGTGTACATATATGTATATATACATACACACATAGGATATAGTATCCATATAAAAGTAATTTAAAAAATACATACACACACGCGCGCGCGCGCACACACACACATATATATAGATGTATATATACATATATGTACACAATATATATATATATATATATATATATATATATATATATATATATGAGAATTTTGGCACTATGTATTGTTGCACCCTATTTTGCACTAGTCAAAATATAATACAACTAATGGTTCATCTGAAGTTTATAAGATAGTCGCCACCTAATATTATGGTATATTAGGGTGTCTATAAGTCTGTAAGTTTATTATCCTAATAGTCTGCTAACCGTTGAGATTTGGGCAAGGTTCTAGTTATTATAAGGGGAAGGTGTTAGGCACCCCTTCAAATTTACCTGAGATAGCTCCTTAGGCTTAGGCGAGATTCAGGGAAGTAAAGGTCTATACTTTGCTTAGTCAGGTGCTTAAATCTGGAAAATATTCTAAGCCTTATTTAAAATCCACCTATTTTGGTAGAAGGGGGGTGTGTATATAATTTGAAAAGAAGTTATAGGTTTTTCAAGGTTTTATAATCTATGAAAATCCCCTATTGAAATGTATATGCTCACAAAGATGGAAAAACAAAACTTGTGAAGGACTTATATATTTGAAAGAATGTTTGAGTGTTTTTTGAAAATGTGGTTACTCATACATAACTTGGCAAAATAAGAGATTGCTAGAAAATATACCATAAATTGGGATGGGTATAGCTCTTTTGAAAATCAATTTCAATCGAAATTTGTGTTTTGAAACTCGTTGAGGTCTGTTTACTTTGCAATCACCGGCTATGTTTGGTTTTGTTTCTTGAAAATAAGCTTCATAATTATTCTCGTGATTCTAATATTTTGAAGGAGAATTTGTTTTGCTTTTGAATCTGTGAAAAAGTACAATCTTATTGAAAAATATAAGTAACAACAAGATGAGGTTCTTCATTTTGTTAAAAATAAATTTGAAACTAATAAATGATTAAATGTTATAGGGTTTTAAGCAAATAGAATTTCTGGTTTTCGATTCTTTTACCTATTGGCCTTGGCTTGTCTACTTCCTAAAGAAAATTAGGATATCAAAGATCCAATGATAGCGTTAGTCATTCACATATAAAAGGTAAACAATAGCGAATGTAAGCAAACATAAGAAAGGGAAAAGAGGATGTAATCTTGGCGATTTGGGCTCAATGCTTAAACATGCCCAATATTATATGCACGAATAACAGACACAATAGGAATGCGATGACCTAGATCTGAAGGTGGACTTGAGCTCCAAATGGGCTCAACATGCCCAGGTTGAATTCATGCATACAAAGAAAAGAGAATAATTAATTCATATAAGTTGTATAAAAAACTAAACAAGATAAAATTATAAATAGTACTGAAGTGTTGGGAACTATAGTGAGGTAGATTTTATTAGTGATAATCCTATGAGGAGATCTAGGAGTTAGTGGTTAAGGGCTTGGTATATATCATTATTTATGGACATGACCACCTTTCGAACACTTGGCACTTCAGAGTTCACGAGGGTCTCACGGACCCCGAGCAATGCTTGTGTCAAGGAGAGGGATCGCAACCACAACAAATTTCACATCCAAATACCACTAACCACCTACTTCTAGTCTTACTCAAAGGCTTAAACATAAATAAAAGGATCATCAAAATTAATTAATACTGCTAACACACAAACAACAGGTGCAGGTGACATGGTAAACATTTTGAAAGTTCAACACACACAAAGATTGGTAATAGTGTACAGACAAGGCATTGCAGTTCATCATCAAGGCATAATAGAAACTAAGGATATAGTATTGACTGGGAAGATCAGAATAATAGCAATAGTAAGCATGTTCATTTCTTAGGGATTTCATATTTAAGGTGTTAACAAGCTAATACTTAACAGAGAAAAGCTCAAATACAGGTTTGTAACGACCCGACCGGTCGTTTTGAATATTATAACCCCGTTCCTCCATTTACTACTCTATGTTTTCCTTATAGCTGTATCATGACCTATCAGATTAGTTAGTTCGGGTCCGGAGAGATTTCGGAATGAATTGAGACACTTAGCCTCATAATGGAAAGCTTAAGTTGAAAAAGTTGATCGGATATTGATTTATATATAAACGACCTCAGATTTAAATTTTGATATTTTCAATAGCTCCGTATGGTGATTTTGGACTTAGGAGCATGTTCGAAAAATTATTTAGAGATTCGTAGTGGAATTAGGCTTGAAATGGCGAAAGTCGAATTTTTTGAAAAGTTTGATCGAGGGGTTGACTTTTTGATATCGGGGTCCGAATCCAGTTCTGGAAATTGGAATAGCTTGTTTATGTCATTTATGACTTGTGTGCAAAATTTAAAGTCAATCCGGATTGATTTGATATGTTTCAGCACAAGATATAGAATTTGAAAGTTCAAAGTTCATAGATTTTGATTTGAGGTGCGATTCGTCATTTTGCTGTTGTTTGGTATGATTTGAGGCCTCGGTAGGTCCGTATTATGTTATGGGACTTGTTGGTATGTTTGGACGGGGTCCCGAGGGGCTCGGGTGTATTTTAGATTGATTTAGGATCTTTTTTCTCCATGTTGTTATTGTTGGTTGCTGCTGTTTCTGGTGTGACCGCACATGCGGCTGGTTTGTGTAGGTGCGATGGTCGCAGAAGCGGGATTAGAGCTGGATGAGGAGGCTCGCATGAGCGGAGAAAAGGACGTAGGTGCGAATGCGCAGGTGTGTCGAGTGGAAGCGCAGGTGCCAGGGTCTTTGCAGATGCGAAGTTTAATACTGCAGGTGCGAGGATTGCTGGGCAAGGCCATTTTTCGAAGAAGCAAAGTTTTTCCGCAAAAGCGAAGGTCGCAGATGCGACATTTTAACCGCATATGCGAAAGTGCTGGACAGAATGATAAATACAAGGGTTCACGATTTTGGCTTCATTTTAACATTTCCAAGCTCGGATTGAGGCGACTTTTGGAGCAATGTTCATCATAAGTCATCACAAATCATCCCCGATTTATGATAGCACTTGGGCTGAAGGAGCCCCTCTGGAGTCTGCACACACCCCCAGTAAGCGCGGTTGATATTATTGAGGGTTGGATCTTCCCTAGACATGGATCTTGTCCGAAGCATTATATACCTGGAGATGGATCTTCTCCACGGGATGGATTGGCCCGACTCGGTATTGAATTACTGATGATCACTTGATGTGTATATTCCGGTATGGATCTTCCTTGGGCCGGATTGGCCATATACTGTACCGAGTGATTGAGCATGATGAGTGGATTGTGTGAGAAAGTGAGATTGAGTACTCTGAGAGTGTGAGTAGATGAGTTCATCTCTGATATACATTGCATTGACATGCACACATAACATACAAGCATATAGATGTATTTTCCTCATGTTGTACGGTATCACGTCATTCATGACTTCTCACACATGTTGACATATGGGCATAGTGATGCATTTGTTTTACACTAGCTATCAGGAAAGAAAATGAAACATCTTATTTATTATTGAAACGATTTTTGGGAAAATTACTGTTTTCAAACTTACTCATAATTTTGGAAACTTTAGTAAACGATTTGGGTTTTCACTGATATACTTAAAAGGCAGAACTATTTTCAGAAATGATGATTAAGCTGAACATTTTATCTTTGAGTTACTTCTTTTATTACTTGCGTTATGTTGAAATGAATTGTTGTTGGTTATTGAATTTGGACTCTGACTTTGGTACAAGCTCGTCACTACTTTCAACCTAAGCTTAGGTTTGTTACTTATTGAGTACATGGTGTCGGTTATACTCATACTATACATCTGCACCTTGCGTGCAGATGTTGGCTGCTGATGTTGCTGTGTTCGTTGGGAGCTGGATCTGAAGATGTACTTGGGTTCCGGTTGTATCTGCCTCTTGTTCATGGTAGCCTTATATTCATAAAACTCTGTTTATGTAATTTTAAAACAGATAATGTATTTACTTCATACCAGCTTTGTAAACTCTATTCTTAGAAGCTCATGATTTGTACTACCAGTCTTTGGGAAAATGTATAAGATTCAGATATTTTTTTACTTAATTGCTTTATTAATTGTTATTGGAATTGGTTAGTGGTTAATTGGCTTACCTAGCAGGTTAGGTTAGGTGCCATCACAACTAGTCGAATTTTGGGTCGTGACAAGGTGGTATCAGAGCTCTAGGTTCATAGGTTCTACAAGTCATGAGCAAGTATCTAGTAGAGTATTGCGGATCGATATGATGACGTCCATACCTATCTTCGAGAGGCTACATGGAATTTAGGATATATACTTCCCATCTTTCCTTCCTTATCCTGCGGGATTGATTTGGCTTGAGATATGACTCTTTGAATTCCGTCCACGCATTCGTGTGCGCAAGTTAGCGCTCGGTATCACCTGTGCATCGCCGGCTTGTGATTTCCATCAACGAGGTTTGAAATGTGTATTCTGTGTTTTGGTGATGGGGCCAGTCTGGAGGACTTGAGGCCAGGTTTAGACTGTAGCTTAGGCTCGGTAGCTTTAGTTGTAACGTGTACAATTTCACACATATGTCCGGTGGTGTCCCTATGAATGGAATTTGTGGCTCGATGAACGGTTGAATGGTTATATGATAAGTATGATGTAACTGCGGGATGTGTTAAGATGGTTTGAATGTGACGAGAAGTGTTTCCTTGGAACGTAAAGAGGGTCATTAGGTGCTTGATTTTCGTTGTGATGTGACGTACGGTCTGAGTTGTAAGTATGTTGAAGGATCTGTCATATAGTTTAATTGTGGAGCGAATTAGATTTTCATGTCATGTCAATGAGTTCAAACTTAGAAAGATTAAGGGATTGCGTAGGAATTGTGGCTGCGAAAGGGTATAGCAAGATACCAATTTGAGGACTAAGCATGCCGGTTATCTCCTGCGTAGTAATCTACGCAAGTGTGTTCCTTATAATATTGATGGAGAGTTTCTTTTTACCAGCAGAGTGTATGTGTTGAGATTTGAATTTGAACCTGGTTGAGAAAGTTAACTTGATTGTCAAGAGAATAAATGTGAGCTTAACGGATGATTGAGGTATTTTATGGTGGGTGTTGCATAAGCTTGAGAAGAATTTTCATTGAACCGACTGCACTATCATGTCAGTAATATGGTATGGGTATTGTGAGTTATCGTGTGTTTTAATCTATGGCTTTGAGCCAAGTGGGGGAGCCTGCTGTTTACGGTTTAATTTCATGGTGACATGTTAAATTTTAGTTTTTGTCTGAGGCATGCTTATGGATTAGTTATGACTTGCAGAGGTTGAGATCGAGGATTACTCGAGTACTGAAATTCCTAAATATGGGCTATATTGCACTTTATGAGTGTATAAAAATCATGGGATGAGTCAGTTATTATTTGTGAATGATGTAGTACGCACAGTGCGAATTTGATCAGTAGTGTTAAGGTAGGATTACCTATTTGAGTGTTGATGTGCTAATGGGGCACGTGTCTTTCAGTCCATTTAGGCGATGCAATTTAGATATGAACAACATGGGCAACTCTCGAGAAGGTGCTAATGAATTCAAAAATGTATAAGTGGCAATTGAAAAATTTTCGGATTCGTATATCACTAGAATCGATTATTTATATTGGATGGTGTCAGGACTTGCGGTAGTTCTGCATGACTATGGATTCTACATTTCAGTATAAGAAAAGGGAAGAGGAACAATTTTAAAATTCACATAAGGTCTTTTAGAGTGGATGTCTCGCTGGTGGTGCTTTTGGAGTACTTAAGAGGGAATTCGGCAGCTTATGGGCCTTAGGGCGTTGTGATGCTATGTTAGGGTTTGCGGGGTGAGTTGTGGCTAAAGATCATGGTGTTTTCGTAAGGAGAATTGTCAATTTGAAGGCCAATTTGGAAGGGACTCGAAGAAATAGGACAGCTTGGTAGTAGGTTGGATCAGTATGGTAATGGATATGATCGGTTCTTTGGGTGCTTATGATGTGGGGGTTTTCTACAGGTGCTTTGGGGAATACTCTTGGGTTTGGCGACCAGCGTGGCTTGGTTGAATTAGAGAGATTCAGTTCTGATGACTTGATTATTTGCAAATAGAATCCAAAGTATTCTCGAGGATTCTTACCACGGTTTGAGATGGATATTTCCTACCGGCCCGAGGAGCATGTTGAGTATTGTGATTTCTACCAGATCGGATCAAATGGAAGGCTTATGGCTGATCGAATATGTATTCTACTTGTGACTCAGAATGATTATGAGGTTCTCGTATTTTTCATATAACGGCATGATAGATGCGGTGTGTTGTGTGGGATTAATGTTTCCGTATGTAAGGTCACGATTTAGTTTTGAAGGGGAGGTCATAAATTCTTAGAGGGCATGGATAATTTTCGATATTTAGATGAATGCTATAACTATTTGGTATTGCGTGAGTAGAGTGTAGATTTCAGAAGGCGCACTATGTTTTGAATTATGGATATGTCATAGGTATTGTGGCACTATCCTTGTTGATCGACTGATGATTTTAAGATGTTTCTTTATGGCATGAAAGAATGGGAGAAGTATTCCTCGTGGGATGATCGTGTATGAGTGATATGTTAGACATTCGGACGGTGGAGATGGGATCAGAAATGGTGATTCGTGTGTTCTATGGATTCGGAGACTGGGAGTTTTCAGGAGCAGATTATTTGATGGTTGCGGACTGTGAAGTCACGGCCGAAGCTAGCTAGATGATAGTATGAATTATGATTTAGTCATTGTGGATTTTTGGAGGGTTATGTATCTATTTGTCAGTGACCATAGTTGATTTGGGGGTCCATTGGTAGGACTAATTAGGATGTGTATTCTACACCGAGTAGGATTGGTTGGTTCCACACTACTATTGTTGAGGGATGTGCCATTCGGTCGATGTTGAACTTATTCGTGGGCAGAAATGATATGTGAGTTACTCTTCTATGCTACTAGGAGTTGTGATTCATTAGTTATATGCACACATGGTGCGGTTCTATTGGGGGCCTCATGGCGGAATGCGAGCGAGATGAGAATTTGGGTATTGAATGATCGATTGCATATTGGTTATGCTCTTTCAGGTTTTGTGTGGCATTGTGTCATTTGCCTCTCCGTGGTTATTGAGTTTTAGCAGGGTGGCTTGAGGTATATAATATGGACCAGCGTTTGGAGGGGTCACGCATTGCAATGGAGTTATGTTAAGGTATGAACCTTATGTTTGAATCGGGTGATGATTCTACGGTGTGTGATAAGTTTTCAGCATTTCGTTGTGGTGGTACTTGTTAATCGTGCGGGGTAGTTCTCTCATTTGAGTTATTTTCCATGACTTAGTACATTTAAATTGTTGCGTATTGGCGCACAGATGGCACGGTTCATGGCTCTGTGGGCAAATCATCAACGTATACCAGCTGATCAGGTGGTTGTGCGTATATATTGCCATAACCTTTTCCCATATCCCATATATATAATATACATATATACGCGAATATAACGCTATCTGGTCATGGGTTAATGTAAATGAATGCATTGCATGAGAAGTACGTCAATAAAATCTCTCGGAACGTCATAGGACCATTATGCCTTTGATTAATATCATGAAATAAACTTTATCAACTTACATATTTTCTGAGACCCATGAACAGATGATAGAATAATAAGACACATGTGGAATCAAGAATATAGACACCCCTAATATTTCTATGAATAGTGTCATTTATGAAAGTTCCGTATTTTGCTCGTTTCATTTATATCATTTGGATCATGCCAAAAGAAAGAACGGATAGCCTTAACATACCTGAGCCGATTCTCTTGACAATCCCTCTAACACACGTCAATTGCGACAATATGTAACTCCGTATCGAAGTAGGAAAACATTCATATGATATTCTTGAGAAAGATTACACTGTATTCCTTAGAATTGCAAAATCTCACGCTATATTGTGTTATGAAATTTCAAACGAAATATTTTGAGGCTCCATCATTAGCAAGATTAGCATAACGTTGCTGGTAGTCTTGTATGAATTCTTGTAGCAAATTCCATATGATCTCTTTGTGAATTTGATCATAACCTTGTATGATACTTGCTGAAACAATCACGTTGAGAGTCTTTTATGGCTTTAGTGAATTCCATATCTTTGTGAATTAGTCCTAATCTTGAATTTGAGAAGTCTTTTTCTTTTATAACATTCTTTAATCAAATGGGATGAGGTGCTCATCTCTTTAAATGTTGCCACTTTGCCAAGTGATTTAAGAGTCACTTAATGGCTCATATGTGGCTGCCACATTGGGCTATCAAGCCTTATCCAATAATTCCCCCATTTCCATAATTAACTTATTAATCCCTCACTAAACCAATAATGGACCAACTACCCACATAATTAATAATTATCCCAAATTACTTAGAATACTACTCACTTTTAACACACTTTATGTACCTTATTATCATGGTCATGTGGTATCTTGTATGCCACTAGTCCATATATACCGGGTATTATAGCTTGGGCCGTATTTTATCCCCAAATTGTCAAACTCTGACGAAACTCATTTTCTTCGATTCGCTTACCCTCTCATTCACGAATTTACTTATCACTTGTTTGAAATAGCATGATGCTTATAATCTTAAAATAATCTCATCCCCGACCTTACGTCGATTAACTTATGACAAAACTTTAACGTACAATACTACAGGGTGTAACATCGTCGTAATATAATACTGCGGAGCGTAACATTGATGTAATACTGCGGGACGTAACATCATTCCCCCTTTGGAACATTCGTCCTAGAATGTTGACTGATGCACTTATCACTTTCATAACTTATGTCTTCCGAATACTTTAGTACTCTCCATGCCATCTACGCAACTGTTCTGTAAATAAATCCAAAGGCTATGGCATTCCCCCTCTAGGCCTCTTTCTCACACCATGACTTGTGGTCGGAATCCTTCCAATCTCGTAACTGTTGCTACCTTCTATCATGTAGCATGTACGACTCTGACCTTGTAAGTGAGCCTATGCGACTCTGACCTCCTTTTTCCTCCGGCTTTTAGCCAATCTCTATACCTCACTTTGTAAACATATACAGAGCTTGATAAGATGTCCCTCTGGGCATCTATGGGTATACTGAAGTTCTTCGCTCCTTATTTCATAGATCCGTTTATCTATCCGTATGACTTTACTACCACAACTCTTACTTTGATTTATCATTACTGAGGTCTGCTACCAATCTCCAGGTTACTCTTGTTGCTTATCCCATATGTATAAATCTAAGTCCTTTAATGCTTCCTCATTACTGTTCATCTTAAGAATAATGGTCTAATCTCATCTCATACTTTGTAACTTTTATCCATCCATTGCTGATTCACCTTAATACTGATAACTTGACTTCTTATGTAACACGGTCGCTAGGGCTCACATCTCATCGGGGAACATCTGAAATGATTAGACTGATCCACCTGGGGGCGATACCGTGCTTCCATAACCGTATTTCATAGCATCCTAACGTGATTCATCCTATGGGGGTATTTTCATCCTATACAATTCATGAAATCATTACTCAATCAAAGGAACAAACGTCATCCTTCATCCATCACAATTACCCCTTATTCTACTACCAGGGAAGCATTCCATCTCTTCTAAATGATATTAGTCTTATACTCATTTGAGTTCATTCCGAATATATTGAACTTTCTATAACTTAGAGAAACCATCAGCTCTCTTGTTTTCACGGGCTTAATCCCGAGGACTTATCCATTCTCGTCACTTTCTCACTTGCCTTTCCTTATCCTTACTCATGTCTTCATAAAACCTTGTTGCTTACCATACTTTAGCTTGCGACCTACACATATCTATTTATACTACTCGAAACCTTCCTTCAACTTGCTTTCACCATAGATTTCCTTATGTCATTCAGGAACATCAAGCGAGACATCGCATCGTCTCTAACACTTCTTTTCTCTCTTGACTAGATCTCTCGATACCTAGAAACCATAGGCTAGAAGACATGCTACTGACGACGCCGCTATCATTCCTGGATATTGAATCCCAGCGCTTTTAGCCTTTTATCAGAAGTTTTGACTATTCACAACCTTCTACATTTGAGTATCTCGTACGTTGTTCACCTTTACCTTACTTGCCGTAACATCTTGCATCATATCTTCTATCTCTTTCGTGACCTCTCTTTCACATAGGTACAATTCACATCTATAATTTGAAGCTCTTTTATAATACTTGCACCTCTGGTGCATACACAATCTGTTGGTAGCTCCATACTGACTTCTTATGAGGCTGGTACTCTTCTAACTGGCTTTCTTGTAGGGCCATTATATAATATGGTTGTTCTACTATCTCTCTTGCACCTTTGATATTAAGAGTGATTCTGCTATGTTCTCAATAATGATTTCTATAATTTTCTGGGTCCAATAATCCAACTCCTGATTTACTTCGTTGATGTAACTCTTTAGTTTCCTCTTCCTTCTGATCATCCTTTATGTAGGCTTAAGCTATCTTCCGCTATGCGGCTCCTGGTATTAGTTATTTCTTTAGCCTTTTATGGGCGCTATGGAATATCCCTGATACAACCTTCTAACAATTCAACCGTCTTTCTATGACCTGGACTCAATACTTTCTTTTAACTTACACCGGAGTCTTCTACGGCTGTATGATTGTCAACATATATGCCGCATGGATAATACTCCAAAATCTTGAGGGCGTTCATAACGTAATTATCTATGGATCATTGATCGAATAATTCCTTTAGTTCCTTTTCAACTTTCTTTAAGCATAAGCTATTACTTTTCCTGGTCTTTCTGCCCCCTTGTTGCATGCATACTTAGATTATCTTAGTTCCCACGCATGCCGGAATGTTCGTACAACTCATACGATCTCGAATATTACTTTTGATTTTTTTACTTCCCTTTCATTAGCCACGGTAGGTGCCACTTTCTTACGGAGTGCATACAATGTTGTAGTGAGACTGCTTTTACATGACCATTCCCTCCTTAGGTCATTGAGCTTAGGTTGGAGCCTTTTTTCTTATTTCCTTAGCAAATCTTTTGTTGTAGTACTTGGGGAGGATCCTCTGACTCTTGTAAAGCTGCGAGCTTATTACATCATATACTCGACGGAATTTTTGATGTCCTTCGGGTTGCCTAATATTCTCTCTTTACTAGGGACGGGAGCCATACTAAGGTAATATTTATCCCTTCAAGGCTTCCAGTGCCTGTCTTTGCAAATAAAAAAACATTTGAACACCCTAGTGTTCATATCTAGTTGTACTATTCTAGAATGCACCATCTGGGTGTCATATTAGCTGCTTTGTAATATCCTTCGGAAATGTCAACTAACACAACTAATCCATTCACCATTTTGGGTTACTCTAATTGCAGTCGGATTCTTACATCACGTCCTGTCTTAAACCATATATGCTAGCTCTCATAGGGCATAACTGAGATCGGTGTGGCCAATTGTACATACCTCCGTTACTGTCGAAGGTAACTCAAAATGCTTATATCTCTTTTCCTGAATTATAGATAATGATCATCTTCACTAACTGGGTACCTCATTCCCTTCTTCACCTTGCTTCTTTTACTTGCTGAAACTTGTATCTATCTTCTGAATCTCTTATTGCTTTTCACCATATGGGTTGATAGATATTCTTGCCTTAAGGCTCCTTATCAAGAAGTTTACATATATTAGTACGCACATGCTCTACTGAAGACCTTACATTTACTCATCATAAGCATGATGCAAAATCGAGTTCCTCTGACTCAACTCTTCCACAGCCATATCTCTTACCAACTGTCTCTCTAGATGAAGGTATCATCGTATTATGAATAAGATAGGGTTTAGGAAATTGAGTTCTTACAACTGAGCTCTACCACCCGATCTAGTGTAAGAAGAAAGAGTGACAGTCCTAAATGCCCTATAGCCTCCTGCTTATAAGGGTGGTGTACAACACACCCATAAACAAGACTCTACTAGACATGGCTTGTAGACTCCCTAGGACAGAACTGCTCTGATACATTTTTGTCACAACCCAAACCGATGGGCCACGATGGGCACCCGGTACCTTACTCAACCAAGTACCAACATAACCTATCTTTCTTATTACATCATCATAGGTAAGTGGGCCAGAAGGGGCGTCATGAGATAACTAGAGTAAATATGAGGGAATACCTGACATAGAACGACCCAATATGATATAGAAACTCATACATGTGACATACGGGCCTATAAGGCCAATGTGATCAATTATATACTTAAAATATAGGCCGACAAGGCCATACAAGTATCCGTATACATGACATCTGTCTAGAAGCCTCTAAGAGTACATACTTATCATAAAGGTCAGGACAGCAACTACGGAGTAAATGGAGCATACCGACATCTTCCGCTGAGCTGATAGCCTATTTGGAGAACCCTCGACCTATATATCGGGACCTGTGGGCATGAAACGCAGTGTCCCCAGGCAAAAGGGACGTCAGTACAAATAATGTACCGAGAATGTAAGGAATGAACATAAGTAAATAATAGACATAAGAGAAACATGGAATAAAAGACTCAACATGTAAGTCTGAATAGCTAGTGATTCGTTCAATACTTATACTGTCATGCATATGCGTATAAATGTCATACCATGCATGGGTATATGCATTCATAACATCATCAAGCCTCTGAGGGCATCACATCATATCATCTCGGCCACTGTGGGCATATCATCAACGTATACCAGCTGATCAGGTGGTGGTGCGTATATAACGCCATAACCTTTTCTCATATCCCATACATATAATATACATATATACACATATATAATGCCATTTGGTTATGGGTCAATATAAATGAATGCAATGCATGAGAAGTACGTCAATAAAATCTCTCGGAACGTCATAGGAACATTATGCCTCTGATTAATATCATGAAAACAATTTATCAACTTACATATTTTCTAAGACCCATGAATAGATGATAGAATAATAAGACACATGTGGAATCAAAAATATAGACACCCCTAGTATTTCTATGAGTAGAGTCATTTATGAAAGTTGTGTATTTTGCTCGTTTTATTTGTATCATTTGGATCATGCAAAAAGAAAGAAGGGATAACCTTAACATACCTGAGCCGATTCTCTTGACAATCCCTCCAACACACGTCAATTGCGACAACAGTTAACGGCAGATCGAAGTAGGGAAAATTTCGTATGATATTCTTGAGAAAGATTGAGCCGTATTTCTTAAAATTGCAAAATCTCACTGTCACGACCCAACTGGAGGGTCATGACTAGCACCCG
>AWOL01S0001245.1:25524-42567 GCA_000715115.1 Nicotiana otophora | reverse complement strand
CGGGTGCCCGTCACGGCCCATCGGTTTGGATCATGACAAAAGTGGTATCAGAACAGTTCTATCCTAGGGAGTCTATAAGTTGTGTCTAGTGGAGTCCTGTTTATGGGTGTGTCGTGCACCACACTTATAAGTAGGAGGCTACATGGCATTTAGGACTGTCACTCTTTCTTCTTAATCTAGATCGTGTCATAGAGCTCACTTGTAAGAACTCAATTTTCTAACTCTATCTTATTCATAATACAACGATGCCTACATCCAGAAAGACGGATGGTAAGAGATATAGCTGTGGAAGAGTTGAGTCAAGGGAACTCGATTTTTGCATCATGCTTATGATGGATAAATATGAGGTATTCAGCAAATCAAGTGTATACTAGGATGTGTAAGCTTCTTGATAAGGATCTCTAAGGCAAGAATGCCAATCCACTCTTACGGTAAAAAAAGAATAAGGAGGGAGATGAAAAAGAAGCAAGGTGAAAAAGGGTACGAGGAAACCAGTTAATGAATATTATCAGTATTACAGTTCCGGCAGAAAAATATAAGCATTGTGAGTTACCCTCAACAGTAACAGAGGTATGCATAATTGGCCACACCCATCTCAGTTATACCTTATTGGGGGCTAACAGGTGTAGATTAAGAAAAAGACGGGATATCAGAATCCGGCTGGGGTTAGAGTAACCCAAAATGGTGAATTGATTGTTTGCGTTAGTTGACATTTCCAAAGGATATTGCAAATGTGCTAACAAGTCTCCTTATGAGACACCCAAATGGCGCACTCTAAAATAGTACAACTAGATATGAGTGCTACAAAGATAGGCAATGGAAGCCTAGAAAGGATAAATATTATCTTAGTATGGCTCCCGTCCCTAGAAGAGAGATAATGCGAGGCAACCCGAAGAGCCAGTGGATGGATCAAAGGGGAGCTAAAAGCAAAAGAATATCTTGTTGAAGTTTTCAGAATAAAGTGATAGACAGAAATGTTAGCAGGAAATAAGAAGAGAGCTAATGAAGCATTAAGAGTAAGATATGATACATGGATGACAACGGTAGATCAAAAGATGACAGTATTACAAAATCTATAGTCAAGTGAAGGAAGAGACGAGAGGTGACAGGCCTTAAGACAACAAAAGAGTATAGTCCATAAAGTCATATCCTCACTTCGAGATATAAGTTCGTGACTCCAACGCAACTACCAGAAGGAAAAGTTAGACCCTAGAATAATAGGAATCAATATGGGCTGGTGAACAAGATAAACTAAACATGAATTAGGGACTGAGTGAGTGTATAATAGTCGGCATCATGAGACTTTTAGATTTCATTCCGGCGATAATAGAATGGACAAGAGAAGAAGATTCATGTGAAATTCAGAGAATGGTCGTTTAGGAAGACGCTTCCCTAAAGCAAGCAATGTGAGCAAAGTTAAGATTAAGGGACTGTATGTGCCAGGTATACTAGGTGCCTTCCTCATGAGTAAGGAATTTTGTTATCCTTGGTACAAAAGGATTACCGCAAGACGAGTAAGGGTCATCGATGATGTGAAAGGACACCAAAGATGAAAAGGTAAAACATCTATAGGTAGATCGTCATAGCTCCAACTCTTAGTATTCCCCTAAAGGGGGGGATATAGAGTGATGTGGCATTAAGTTAGAATTAAGTGTATCTAGTAATTATGGTATTGTAAAGGAAAAATGCGACAAAAATGAAAAAGGGATGAGATTGCACTTATTCAAAGCGTACAAATAGGCTACGATTCCAGAACATTATGCAAACACGACGTCAAGGAGAGAAAGTGACGGTTCCTACTCAAGATGTTAATGATAAATAAGGAGCCAGTACGAGACATAAGTTAAGAGAAAGGAAATAACCCAAGAAAGATTACGCGGAATACTGATATGAGAGTGGGCCAACGATTAGTTAGTAGTTGATTCAGGAAGAGCCTAGTTATGGCTAGACAAGATGATACAGACAAATCAATAGATCGTGCAAGATAAACAAAGTGAACCCCAACATGGAGAATTCACCCTCGCAGATATGACATCGCGATCTTGAGAAATATTCAGATAAGAGTTAGGGTAGTTAAAGATACCGTGTGAGTGTTATGGAATTAAAAGAGAGTCCCACTGGGAAATCAATCAAAACATCAGTTCCGAAGATATCGTACGAGCACATGATCGTGGAGGAAAGTAACTAAGGATAATTATATGTGAGTAAGAACATCAAATATTCTATCAGGTATACGATGTAATAAGCTCACAGCTTTACAAGAGTTAGAGGGTCCTCCCTAAATACTACAATGAAATACTAGTTAAGAAAGTAAGGAAGAAGGCTTCAACCTAAGCTCAGTGACCTAAGGAGGGAATGGTCTTATAACAACAGTCTCACAACAATATTGTATGCACTCCATATGAAAATGGCACCTACCGTGGCTAATGAACGGGAAGTAAAATCAGAAGTGATATCCAAGATCATATGAGTTGTATGGAATTCCAATATGCGTGGACACTAAGATAAGCTAAGTATGCACACGAAAGGGGGAAAAAAGACCAGAAAAAGTAAAAGCCTACAGTTAAAGAAAGCTAAGAAGGAACAAAAGGAATTATTCGATCAATGATCCGAAGTTAGTTACGTTATGGACGCACTTAAGAGTTGGAGTTTTATACATGCAGCATATACAGCCGTGGAAGATTCGGGTATAAGTTAAAAGAAAGAATTGAGCCTAGGTCATAGATCGAATTGTTAAAGGATTATATCATGGATATTCCATAGCGCCCATGAAAGGCTAAACATAATAACTAATACCATGAACCACGGATCAGGAGATAGCTTAAGCCTACATAAAGGCTGATCAGAAGAAGGAGGAAACTAAAGAGTTACATCAACGAAGTAAATCTGGAATCTGATTATTGGACTCGGAAAATTATAGAAATCGTGATTGAGCTCATTACAGGGTCACTCTTAATGTCAGAGGTACAAGAGGGATAGTACAACAACCATATTCTATAACGGCCCTACGATAAAGCCGGTTAGAAAAGTACCAGCCTCCTAAGAAGTTAGTATGAAGCTCCCACCGGATTGTGTATGTACTAGAGGTGCAAGTATTATAATAGAGCTTCAAGTTATGGATGTGAATTACACCTAGATGAAAGGGAGGTCATGAAAGATATAGAAGATATGATGCGAGATTTTAAGCTAAGTAAGGTAAAGGTGAACAACATACAATATACTCAAAGTAAAAAGATCGTGAATAGTCCATGCATCGGATAGAAGGCTAGAAGCACTAGGATTCAATATCAAGGAATGATAGCAGCATTGTCAGTGGCGTACCTTCCAACCTATGGTTTCTATGTAACGAGAAATCTAGTCAAGAGAGTAAAGAAGAGTTAGAGACAATGTGATGTCTCGCTTTTTGTTCCAGAATAACATAAGGAAATCTATGGTGCAAGCAAGTTGAGGGAAGGCTGCAAATAGTGTATAGGTCCCAAGCTAAAGTATAGTAAAGCGACAAAGTTTTTTGACAAGAGTAAGAACGAGAAAGGGCGAGTGAGAAGGTGACGAGAATGGATAAGTCCTCGGGATTAAGCCCATGAAAACAAGAAAGCTAATGGTTTCTCTAGGTTATAGAAAGTTCAGTATAGCCTGAATAAACTCAAAGGAGTCAGACTAATAATATCTAGAAAAAAAAATAAAATGCAGCCCTAGTAGTGGAATAAGGGTGTGATTGTGATAGATAAAGGATGACGTTTGGGCCTGCGACTAGGTAATGATTTGAAGAGGATTTCATGGATTATACGGAATTAAAAATGTAAGGTGAATCACATTGGGATGCTATAAAATACGATTATTGAAGTACAGTATCACCCCTAAGTGGATCAGGAAAATCACTTCAAATATTCCCCGATATAGCATAAGCCCTAATGGCAATGTATTACGTAAGAAGTTTCAAGTTATCAATAGAAGATTGTAGATTAGCATTGAGGTAAATCGACAATGGATGGATAAAAGATACAAAGTACGAGATGAGATTAGACCATCATTCTTAAGACAAACAGTAATGAAGAAGCGTTAAAAGACTTGGCTTTATGCATATGGGATAAGTAACGAAAGTAACCTTGAGTTCTGTAGCAGGCCTCAGTAACTATAAAGCGAAGTAAGAATTATGGTATAGCATGGCCAACTTAGATGAAGTAAATCTAATGACGCCCAAAGATAGCTTGACATAATTTTGTATATGTTCACTAAGTGAGTCCTAGAGATTGGCTAAGTGATGGAGGAAAGGGGAGAGAAGCGTCGCATAGGCGCACATACAAAGTTAGAGTCGTACGGGCTGTATGATAGAAGGTAGCGACAGTTATGAGATTAGAAGGATTTCAAATACTTGTCATGGTGTGAGAAAGAGGCTTAAAGGGGGGAATGCCCTAGCCTTTGGATTTATTCAAAGAACAGTTGCCTAAATGCAAGACGAGTATTAAAGTATTCGGAAGAGCTATGGGTTATGAAAATGATAAGTGCATCAGTCAACATTTGAGGAAGAATGTTCCAAAGGGGGGGAATGATATTACACCCCATGTTTTCGTACGTGGAAGTACACTATAAGTAAATTGATATATGTTCGGAAATGAGATGTTACATTCCATATTTTTGTATGTCAAAGTTTAGCCGTAAGGTAATCGATGTAAGTTCGGGAATGAGATTATTGTGAGATTATAAGTATTATGCTATTTCAAACAAGTGATGAGTAAATTCGTGAAGGTGAGAGGGTAAGAAAATCGAAGAAAATGAATTTCGTCGAAATTTGACACTTTGGGATAAAATACGGCCGAGCTAAAATACTCGGTATTTATGGACTAGTACCATACAAGGTACCACATGGCCATGATAGTAAGGTGTATAAGGTATGTTAAAAGTGAGTAGTATTTTAAGTAAGTTGAGATAATTCTTAATTATGTGGGTAATTGGTTAATTATTGAGTAATGGGATATTACCTAATTAATTTGGGATATATTGGATAAGTATTAAAGAGCATGAGGTGGCGACCCCCCCCCCATGCAAACCAAGTGACTCACAACTTAAAATGGAAGGTGGCTATCTTAAATGTCATACACATGACACTTACGTGGGTATATTAAAAGTTTGGCATCTTGGGCTTCATTAGCCTTAAAATAATCAAGGTAAGCTTATAGCTTTCTTCATAAACTCAAACATTTGCAAGAATGAAAGTTAATCTCACTCAAACCAGATGTGAGAGTTAGCACATTAGCAACGTGACTTCTTACCTATTTTCTGCAAATTCCCACAAAAAAAACGTGAATTCTTGCAATCAAAAGGAATCCAACGAGAATTACTAGCAACATAAAATTTTGCGGTTCTAAAGGAGTACGGTGCAACCTTTTCCAAGAACATCATACTGAGTTTTCCCTACCCCAGGTATGTTAAGGCTATCCCTTCTTTCCTTTTGGCATGATCTATATGAGACGAACGAAATGAGCAAATGCACAATTTGCATTAATTACTCTATTCATAGAAATATTAGGGGTATCTATATTCTTGATTCCCCATATGAATTATTATTATATATTTTGTTCATGGGTCTCAGAAAAATACGTATTTGATAAAATTTATCACGACAGGCATATTATTTTTATGACATTCCAAGAAAATCATATTAATATATTTCTTAAGACATATTATTTTTATGACATTCCGAGAAAATATTATTAACGTATTTTTTATACATTTCATGAATTTATACATATACATTGACCCATGACCAGATGGAATTATATACCCGTACATATGTATATTATATGTATATAGAATATGGGAAAAGGTTATGGCGTTATATACGTACCACTACCTGATCAGCTGGCATACGTTGATGATTTGCCCACATTGGGTGAAATGATATGATGGGATACCCTCAGAGGCTTCATGATGCTATGAAGGCATATACCTATGCATGGCATGACATTTATACGCATATGCATGACATTATAAAAGTGAAATGACCTACAGAGCTATGCACACGTACATGTCGAGTCTTGTACTCCATGTTTCTCTCATGTCTATTATTTAGTAATTTTCATTCCTTACATACTTGGTATATTATTTGTAATGATGTCCCTTTTTCCTGGGGACGCTGTGTTTCATGCCCGTAGGTCTCGATAGATAGGTCGAGAGTCCTCCAAGTAGGCGATCAGCTCAGCAAAAAATATTGGTGCACTCCATTTGCTCCGGAGTTGCTTGTTTTGTTAGTATGATTTAGATGTGTATGGTTTGGTATGCCGGGGATCTGTCCCAACCTTTATGACAATTATGTACTCTTAGAGGCTTGTAGACATATGTCGGGTACGTGAAAGATTGTACGGCCTTGTCGGCCTATTGTTTGAGTTAATGATGATGTTGGCCTATTACACCCGTATGTCACGTGTGTATGATGATGTAATAAGAGAGATACGTTACGTTGGAACTCGGTTGAGTAAGGTGCCGGGTTCTCGTCGAGGCCTACCGGTTTGGGTCATGACAAACTGACCAGGTCTGTGGTCACTTTGCGGCCCGCAGACCTGTTCTGCAGTCGCATAATGCACCGCATAACAGTTCTGCGGTCGCATAGTGCACCACAGAACCTCCCTCCGAAACATTTCAAAGCTGGATATGCGACAAGAGTGCGGCCCGTGAAACAGTTATGCGGTCGCATAATGGGCCACAAAAATGACATTAAAAATGGCCCAAAAGACTGCCCCACTCTGCGGCTATTCTGCGGTCCGCATTATGCTCCACTCTACGGCCATTCTTGAGTTGCCTAGAAGCCTGCGCTATAACCTTGTTTTGTTGCATTAATACACACCCAAGCCCGATCCTTGAAGCATCGCGATATACCACAAACCCTTATGTACCCTCTGGCAAGGTCAACACCGGCACCGTATTCAATCTTGATTTCAACTCATGGAAGCTCCTTCCACAAGCATCGAACCATTGGAACTTAACTACTTTCTGAGTCAATTTAGTCAACGGAAAGGCAAGAGTAGAGAACCCCTCCACAAACTTCCTGTAATACCCTGCTAACCCCAAGAAGCTGGGAATCTCGGTTGGCGTTGTAGGTCTAGGCCAATTCTTTACTACTGTAATCTTTTGAGGATCAACCTTAATTCCTTCTCTATAGACAACATGACCCGAGAATGTGACAGATTCGAGCCAACATTCACACTTTGAATATCTCGCATACAATTGGTGCTAATGAAGAGTCTGCAACACTGCCGTGTGATGATCATCATGGTCCTCCCGACCTTGTGAATACACAAGAATATCGTCGATGAACACTATCACAAAGGAGTCGAGGAAAGGCTGGAAAACCCGATTCATAAGATCCATGAAAGCTGGCGGGGCATTTGTTAGCCCAAAATACATTACCAGGAATGCAAAGGGCCCATACCGGGTTCTGAAATCTATTTTCGGAATATCCTGCTCCCCGATCTTTAATTCGTGATACCCGGATCATAAATAAATTTTGGAGAAGTATCTAGCACCCTATAACTGATCAAACAAATCACCTATTCTTGGTAACGAGTACTTATTTTTGATTGTGACTTTGTTGAGCTGCCGGTAGTCAATACACATCCTCAACGATGCATCTTGCTTCCTCACAAAGAGGACCGGTGTGCCCCACGGTGACACACTCGGTCGGATGAAACCCTTTTTTTAATAAATCATTCAATTGCTCCTTTAGTTCCTTGAAATCTGCTGGTGCCATCCTATAGGGCGGAATAGATATAGGTTGCGTGGCTTGCATCACATCAATCCCAAAATCAATCTCCCTATCTGGCGGAATCTCATGGAGTTCATCAGGAAAGACCTCTGGAAATGCATTCACAACTGGCATATACTCGAGTGTAGGTGCCTCAACATTAATGTCCATAACCCGGACCAAGTGATAGATACACCCCTTATTAATAATCTTCGTGGCCTTAAGGTAAGAAGTAAACCTACCCTTCGGCACCACATTATCCCCCTTCCACTCAACAACTGGCTCATTTGGAAATTCAAACCTCATGGTTCTAGATCGGCAGTCGAGCTTAGGAAAACATAAATAAACCCAATCCATCCCCATAATTACATCAAAATCGACCATCCCAATTCAATAATATCGACCACGGTGTCCCGACCACGTACCCTGACAATACAACCCCTATAAATCCGTGCGACCACAATAGACTCGCCAACTGGAGTAGATACAGAGAACAGTTCATGAAGTTGTTCCGGTTCTATCCCAAATTCCATAGCAACATAAGGGGTCACAGAGGACAAGGTGGAACCAGGATCAATAAGAGCATATAAGTCATGAGTTTGGACAGTCAATATACCTAAGACAACATATGGAGAAGCCTCTGCACTCTGGAGACCACTCATAGCATAGAAACAACTGGGTCCTTCTGAACTCTTTGCACCACCCCTAGCTTCACCACGCCCTGCCGGTGCCGAAGTGCCTCGAGCTGGAGGGTTGCAGAAGATGTAGTAGCTGCAGAACTGGATGGCTATGCTGTGCCCCTGCCCGTACCATGGCGGATGAACAACACTCCCTATGAATATGAACCCGCATTCCGCACACGTAACATACTGGCAGGTTCTGGTAGCATATCCCCATATGCATCCTCCCACACTTGGGGCATGGGGGCCTGCGCTACTGCTGGAATCTCCCTCCTTATTGGCCTTGATGGTGGGGCCCCTTGCTGCCATGATTGGGCCTGAAGGGACTCCCTTGCTGCTGACTGTGCCCCACTGGCGGTGCACTAGCTGAAGACAGAGCAAAAGAATACGATGGCCCGGATGACCATCCCCTGAAAGCTGATCTTCCCACACCAAATGACTCCCTAAAGTTTCCCGCGGACCGGGCCTTGCTGGTACCCTCTCGCTCCCTTATGTTCTTCAACTTACGATCCTCTGTAGCTTGATCAAATGCTACCATTTTCCCATAGTTCATATCAAAATTTAAGGCAGTTATGGCAGCCTCATTAATAACCAAAGGGCTAAGGCCCTGGACAAACCGATGCACCCTGGCCTCCATAGTGGGAATCATATGAATAGCATATTTTGACAGGCGCGTGAAGTCCATGTGATACTCCCACACTCTTACTCCCTTTCTTAAGATTCTCAAACTCTGCGGCATGGGCTGCCCTAGTCTCGGAAGGCAAGAAATGGTTTATAAAGGCATCAACAAACTTACTCCACCTCGTTGGAGGGCTCCCCTACTCCAGAGAGTCCTCCCACAACTCCAACCAAGAATATTCCACCCCTTTCAGGCGGTAGGCAGCCAACTCCACTCCCTCCGTCTTAGTAGTGCGCATAACCCGGAGAGTCTTATGTATCTCATCATTGAAGTCCTGTAGGTCCTCCTTGGGATTAGCACCCGTGAACACCGTATGATCCAATTGTAGAAACCTATTCACCATAGAACTAGTAGAATCCCCTTGTGGGCTAGAAGGTGTGGGTGCAACATTCGACTTTTGGGCCTGAGAAGTCACTATCTGAGTCCGCATCTGAATAGCTCCCCTAAGTTCCCCATAAGAAATACTAGAACCAGAAGGTGGGGCTGGAGGTGGAACCGGAATATCAGGCAGAGGAACCGTCGCACCCTCAGTAGGTGTAGGGACTGGTGTGACCTGGCCAGGTGTAGTGTAATCAGGTATTGAAGTATGCGGGGGATTATCCTCACCCCTCGAGTATTCACCTGCATCATCAAATAGAGGGTCAACTGCCACTCCTGAAGCAGCATTGGCCCCTTAGCTAGTTCTTGCTCTCTTCTTAGGTGCCATATACTAAACGTTAAAGGAATGCACGAGTTAAAGGAGGAACAGTTGCACACTTAGTTTCATCGCACGATCAAGAATATCAAAGATGTGTATTGTTCCTAAATGTCCAAGTAGCCTTAAACTTATAGATGTGGTCGACAACACACCGATAAGAAGGACTCTCCCAGACACGGCTCCGAGACATCCTAGGACCCTTTAAAACCTTAGGCTCTAATACCAAGTTTATCACGCCTCAACCTCCGGGAACGCGATCGGCGCTCAACCGAGTGGACCCAGTCGAGCAAGCCTATTAGACACTATCTACCTGACTCACCTATTATTCATAGAAGGCATGATCTCATTAGTTAGGCAGTAGAAAGTTCATACATATATACATTACTAAGTTGTATCATTTTATTACATCATTGTTAAGTTTCAAAATACATATATCCTTATGACTGAGTGGAACAAGATCCCAAAACACAACATGATCCATTGACCTTTCTAACACCCATATACAAGCCACATAGTATCTACGGAGCATCTAAAGATACAAAAGAGAGTAAAGATTGTGCCGGAAATAAGGCCCTGGATATATCTCAAAAAGTGACCACAATATAAACAATAGGTATAATACATGACCCCAGAATGAAATGGGGATCCCCTAGTCCGATGAGAAGAGGATACAACACTATCTGTGATCGACATTGTCTTCTATGGAACCACTTGCATCCATTTAAAGATGCAGCGCCCCTGGCAAAAGGAACGCTAGTACTATCGAATAGTACTAGTATGTAAAACTAAAACACTATCTCAATAGAATGAACAATAATACAGAGGGGAACAGTCAAGAATGCAATATGAGCTTTAAATAACAATAAAACATCAAGTTAAGGATCACATAGATTTTTAAGTCAATTCCCGCATTATTAGGTTGGATGGTATTTAGTTCCAATATTCCACGATCCATAATACTGCCATGTTCTTACACGAAGTCCAATCTCGCCTCGAGTGGCCTCAATTATGGCTCTTGGCCGTATTTCATGATTCAAATTCTTTTCCACATTCCAACATTATTATTATCATCAACAACTACACGATTTTTCATTCAAGACTTTTGCTTCCACATGTGAGAAATTTAGAATCTAAGGCACATAGAGGTTTTCACACAATTTGGCATAACAGTCTTTAGTCAAATTTGACTTGAAGGCTAGATATTGTTTAGCACATATGCTAAGTCTTAACATTTCCTCAGACGACGAGATAACATGATGGAAGCATGGGAATACATATTACACATATATTTTCAAAACAAGCACGTTCGGGATAGCAATTTCTAGGACGTTCATTTTGGGACTTGCATCGATTTCATGAATACCATGGGATTCAATTATAAGAAGAGGAGGGTTAGCCAACATACCTCAATTGAGCTTTTTAAAACTCTAAGACATTCCGGAATATTAGCAAGTTCAATCTACTTTAGCAATATAGCAAAAATTAAATAATAAATTAGGAAAACGATCATGATTCTAGCTCAATTGAGCATTTTATCAAACATTATGTGTGTATTAAGGTTCCATGGCCCTATTATGATGGACTTCACCATCCCACACCCTATTATTTTCTATCTTTAACTCACAACCACCCCACATATCTTAAGAATACATGCAGGCAAGGTAAGCACTCCCATCCCCATGAACTACCTTACTAATTGCCCATTCTAGTTATATTTCAAAATTTAGAGCTTGGTGATAGACTCTTACCTCTTAGGATGAAGACCTAGGGTGCTTCTCTTAATAATAATAAAAGTTTTAAGCAAGAATTGAAGAGTAATATTTCTCCCTCAGAAATAAGCTCAAAATGGTCTATGGGATGTGTTTTAACAGAATGGGTACGTGTTTAAAAACCAAAAAAATGAATCCCCAATACAGGCTATGCGGTCGCATATGCGATCGCAGAATGGTTATGCGGTTCGGATATCGGCCGCATAATTTGGGTGCCAAAATTAGAAAGGAACTGACCAGGTCTGTGGTCACTATGCGGCCCGCAGACCTATTCTGCGGTCGCATAATGCACCGCAGAACGATTCTGCGGTCGCATAAAGCACCATAGAACCTCCCTCCGAAAAATTTCAAAGCTGGATATGCGACAAGAGTGCAGCTCGCAAAACGGTTATGTAGTTGCATAATGGGCCGCAAAAAATGATATTAAAAATGGCCCAAAAGACTGCTCCACTCTACGGCCATTTTGCAGTCCGCAAAGTGGTTCTGCGGTTGCAGAACGGGCCGCAGAAATGCCTGCTTCTGCCCAACATTTTCTTCAACTACCTAGCACACTGTTCAATCCAAAGAGTTTGAACCTCTACGCCTGACCCGGTATTACGGAACCCCAATTTTTAGGAAAATATTTACGGGGCCGAACAGTCCTATCCTGTTTTCTAGCTTAATTCTTGTTGTATTCCTAACTGTCTTTAAGGGGTAATACTTGTTGTCTTTGTGATATATCACTTTGTAATGGCCCGGCCGATTGTTTTGAGAGTTGTAGTTCTGTTCCCTTATTCACTGCTACATTTGTGATTTATAGCTGTTATATGATTTATCGGGTTAGTTAGTTCGGGTCCGGAGAGAATTCAGAGTAAAATGAGACACTTAGTCTCTTAAATGAAAAGCTTAAGATGGAAAAATCCACCGGGTATTGATCTATGTGCAAACGACCTCAGATTTGAATTCTGATGATTCCAGTAGCTCCGTATGGTGATTTTGGACTTAGGAGCGTGTCCAGAAAATCATTAGGAGGTCCATAGCAGAATTAGGCATGAAATGGCGGAAGTCGAATTTTTGGGAAGTTTGATCAGGGGGTTGACTTTTTGATTTCAGGGTCAGATTCCGATTCCGAAAGTTACAGTGGGTTTGTGGGGTTTATTTATGACTTGTGTGCAAAATTTAAGGTCAATCGGATGTGATTTGATATGTTTCGGCGTCGTTTGTTGAATTTGGAAATTTCGAAGTTCGTTAGGCTTGAATCCGTGTGTAATTCGTGTTTGCGATGTTGTTGGAGCTGATTTGAAGATTTCATTGTGTATTATGTTGTAATACTTGCTGGTATGTTTGGTTGACGTCCGGGGGGACTCAAGAGTATTTAAGGTGGTTAACGGACCAAGGATCGAAGTTGAACAATTGCTGAAGGTTTGCAACTGCTAGTGTAATCGCATCTGCGGATTGGGGACCGCAGATACGAGATCGCAG
Organism: Nicotiana otophora; assembly: GCA_000715115.1. Lineage (NCBI taxonomy): Eukaryota > Viridiplantae > Streptophyta > Magnoliopsida > Solanales > Solanaceae > Nicotiana > Nicotiana otophora. Next base: position 29,543 of record AWOL01S0001245.1, on the reverse strand, counting down.
AAGCGGCCAGGGATGCTTTGGTCAGAGGCCGCAAATGCGGCCATTCACGTGCAGAAGTGTAGGTATTTCCGCACATGCGGTTGGCGCAGAAACGGGCAAGGGGCGGACCTGTGAGACCACACTAGCGACCAAGTTGCCAAAGGTACGGAAGGTCTGGGTAGAGTCCTTAAATGCGAGATTTTGCGATTTTTACTCATTTCAACATTTTTGAGCTCGGATTTTGGAGGTTTTGAGAGAATATTTCGAGGGGATTCTTGAGGTAAGTTTCTTGTGTTTGTTTTTATTCAATAATTATGTTTCCCCACTGATTTTTCACCTAGATGGTATGTTTTTGAGGTGTAAATTTGGGGTTTGAGGTTAGGTATTTGGAGAGTTGGTTTTGAGGATTTGAATGACCAATTGGTGTCGGATTTTGATGAATTTGGTATGGTTAGACTCATGAGTGAATGGGATTTCGGATTTTGTGACTTTTGTCAGAGTTTTGAGACGTGGGCCCGGGGGCCGGGTTTGGGCCGATTTCAGATTTTTGGCTATAATTTCGTGTTTTTCTTGTGGAATTGATTGCTTTAGCCTATATTAATTGTATTGTACTTCTTGTGGTTAGATTCGAGATGTTTGTAGACCAATTTAAGGGGCAAGGGCATTGTGGAGTAGAGTTTAGCCCGGATTGAGGTAAGTAACACTTTCAGACTTAGTTTTGAGGGTTTGAAACCCCGAATTATGTGTTTATATGATTGGTATTCAGGTGACGCACATGCCAAGTGACGGGAGTGCGTGCGTGCACCGAGAGAATTGTCACTTGGTTGACTCTATGGCACTGTATAGTGGTTCTATCTTGTTGATATCCGTGTTTTCATCATGTGATAAAGTTATTGAACTATCACTCATACTAGATATCATGTTTAGGCTTTATTCTGGTACTGTTGGGACCCATAGTGGTCGTTTCTTGCTGTTGTCTTACTGATTTCATTGATATTTCGTACTCAGTCACATTCATTCATTTCATATCTCATCTCAATTTCTGTTGTTATTTATTGATGCATCATATCATTGTTTTCGGGCTAGTGTCATGATATTGTGAGACCGTGAGAGAGAGACTGGAGAGATTGAGCATTGAGAGAGACCGAGCGCCTGATTATGAGTGACATTTATGGGATCGGGCTGCACGTCGTAATGGTTATACTGATTTATGATAGGGATTGAGTTGCAGGAGCCCCTCCGGAGTCTGCACATACCCCCAGTGAGCGCGGTTAATATTATTGATGGATAGATCTTCCCTGGACATGGATCTTGTTCGAAACATTTTATACCTGGAGATAGATCTTCTCCACGGGATGGATTTTCCCTACTCGGTTCTGGGTAACTGACGGTCAGTGATGTATATATTCTGGGGTGGATCTTTCCTGGGTCATTTGGGCCATATACAATACCGAGTGATTAAGGATTTGAGAGTGTGAGCACATGAGGCTATCAACATGGTGCATCACATAGAGCATGTGGATTGGCATGGTAGAGGTAGATGAGTTATATTTTTCATATCATTCAGATTCATCCATTTTTACTATTTTGAAATATCTATCGAACTTGAAAGCATATCTACATTTATGCACTATTGGCTGAGATCTATATTGGAGAGATTGTTCGCCTTCATGGTATACCAGTTTCCATCATTTCAGATAGAGGCACGCAGTTTACATCGTAGTTTTGGAGAGTCGTATAGTGAGAGTTGGGCACTCAGGTTGAGTTGAGCACAGCCTTTCACCCTCAGAAGGATGCACAGTTTGAGCTCACTATTCAGATATTGGAGGACATGCTACGCGCTTGTGTCATTTATTCTTGGGGTTCTTAGGATCAGTTTCTACCGCTCATAGAGTTTGCCTACAACAATAGCTACCAGTCGAGCATTCAGATGGCTCCGTTTGAGACTTTGTATGGGAGACGATGTAGATCTTTGGTGAGTTTGTTTGAGCCGGGGGAGGCTAGTCTAATGGGTGCTGACTTGGTTCAGGATGCCTTGGACAAGGTTAAATTGATTCAGGAGCGGTTTCGCATGGCACACTCAAGACAGAAGCGTTATGCCGACAGGAAGGTCCCTGATGTGTCTTACATGGTTGGGGAGAAGGTTCTGCTGAAGGTTGCACCCATGAAGGGTGTTATGAGGTTCTGGAAGAAGAGCAAGTTGAGTCCTCGGTTCATTGGGCCTTTTGAGGTACTTCAGAGGATTGGGGAGGTGGCTTACAAGCTTGCCTTGCCACCTAGCTTGTCAAGTGTGCATCCAGTATTTTATGTTTCTATGCTCCGGAAGTGTATCGGCGATCCGTCTCATGTTTTGGATTTCAGTACGGTTCAGTTGGATGGTTATTTTGATTATGATGTGGAGCCGGTGGCCATTTTGGATCGGTAGGTTCGGAAGTTGAGGCCAAAGGATATAGCTTCAGTAAAGGTGCAGTGGAGAGGTCAGCCCATGGAGAAGGCTACTTGGGAGACCGAGCGGGAGATACGGAGCATATAACCATAACTATTTGAGACTCCAGGTATGTTTCTAGACCCGTTCGAGGATGCGTTTGTTTAAGAGGGGGGAGGATGTAACGACCCGGCAGATCGTTTTGAGATTTGTAGCACCATTCCCCTATTCACAACTCTATTTGTGCTTTATAGCTGTTATATGACTTATCGGGTTTGTTAGTTAGGGTTCGGAGAGAATTCCGAGTGAAATGAGATACTTAGTCTCTTAAATGAAAAGCTTAAGTTGGAAAAGTTGACCGAGTGTTGATCTATGTGTAAACGACCTAGAATTTGATTTTTGATGATTTCAATAGCTCCGTGTGGTTGTTTTGGACTTAGGAGCGTGTCTGTAAAATCATTTAGAGGTCCATAGCAGAATTAGGGTTAAAATGGCGGAAGTCAAATTTTTGGGATGTTTGACCGGGGGTTGACTTTTTTATATTAGGGTTGTATTCCATTCCAGAAGTTATAGTAGGTTTGTGGGGTCATTTATAACTTATGTGCAAAATTCGAGATCAATCGGATATGATTTGATAGGTTGCGACGTCGTTTGTAGAATTTGGAAATTTCTAAGTTTATTAGGCTTGAATCCGTGTATAATTCGTGTTTTTGATGTTGTTGGAGGTGATTTGAAGATTTGATTAAGTTCGTATGATCTTATAAGACTTGTTGGTATGTTTGGTTGAGGTCCCGGAGGCCTCAGGTTGATTTCAGGTGGTTAATGGACCAAGGTTTGAAGTTGAAAAATTGTTGAAGGTTTGCAACTGCTGGTGTAATCGCATCTGTAGATTGGGGACTGCATATGTGAGCTCGCAGAAGTGAGAAAAGGGACCGCAAAAGAGGCCAAGGATGCTTTGGTCAGAAGCCGCAGATACATCCATTTGCGCACAGAAGTGCACACAGGCGCGCAGATGCGGGCAAAGGCACAAATACGTGGGTTTTTCTGCACATGCGGTTGGTGCAGAAGCGGCCAAGGGGAGCACCTGTGAGACCACAAAAGCGGTCAAGTTGCCGCAGGTGCAGAAGGTCTGGGCAGAGTCCTTAATTGCGAGATTTCGCGATTTTTACTGATTTCAACATTTTTGAGCTTGGATTTTAGAGGTTTCGGGAGGATTGTTCAAGGGGATTCTTGAGGCAAGTTCCTTGTGTTCGCTTTTCTTCAATAATTATGTTTCCCCACTGATTTTCCACCTAGATGGTGTGTTTTTGAGGTGTAAATTTGGGGTTTGAGGCTAGGGATTTGGAGAGTTGGTTTTGAGGATTTGAATGACCAATTTGTATCGGATTTTGATGAATTTGGTATGGTTAGACTCGTAAGTGAATGGGCTTTCGGATTTTGTGACTTTTGTCAGATTTCGAGACGTTGTCTGGGGGCCAGGGTTTGGGCCGATTTTGGATTTGTGGCTATAATTTCTTATTTTTCTGGTGGAATTGATTCCTTTAGCCTAAATTAATTGTATTGTACTGCTTGTGGTTCGATTCAGGATGTTTAGAGACCGATTTGAGGTGCAAGG
>AWOL01S0001245.1:0-14456 GCA_000715115.1 Nicotiana otophora | reverse complement strand
AGAGAGAATATATAAGAAATACAAATTATTGAAAATAGCAGTTGACGCTAAAATAAGTGCAAACATTTCTTAAATGCTAAAACAATTAATGTTATACCTTGACATATTAATTGCATCCAATATATTTTAAACTTACAAAGACGATAAAAGTGATTAAAATAAAAGAATTCTCATAATATTTATCATGATTAAAGAGAGATATGGTAAGCGCTAACGGTCTAGATCATGAAAATAAAAATAAAAACAATTCTCTAACGACAAAGTAAAAGATATATTAAGCTGCCATCTTTTGTATCAAATATAACATGAGAGAAAAAATAAATGAAAAATAAATAAATTATATTCTATTATTTTATCCTTATTGCTTCAAGTATGTATTATTTTAATTTGGCTCTTAATACTACATCATCGATTTTGTTTTATTTTTTTGATTGCTTTAACCATAAATTGCTCTTTGTTTAAGCCAACTTTATGTACTATAAGAGTTTTTTCAACTTGATTTTTTTCTACTTAGAAAAGAATTGGCTGGCATTATTTTGTTAATTAGTTAATTCAAATTGTTTACCCTTAAAATTGGATAACAATTAAACTTATAATGTGATTTCAAGGACACGTGATTCCACCTAATACCAATTGATAAAGGTGAGGATCAGTAATAGGAATTAACAATAAAGTAAAGCAAACCAATGTTAGAATGAAACTCAGCCCTCGAGTTTGGACACCCTTGAACCGGTTGATGCAAGAACAATTAAAGTGTAACAAGCTAATGAACAATATTGTAAATGAGAAAGATAATTATATTGCTTTTGTGCATGTCCACCATGTCATACAATTGATTAGAACCCCCTTTATATAGTAGAGGAATTCCACTTATGGTATAATTCTAGTTACACAAGGAAATCTCATGATTAGCTAATTAACCGTTTCTGATTAGATCCATTTTGAAATTTATGCCATGATCCTCGACCAGTCATCGAGATTTATGCCATGATCCTCGACCAGTCACGGATACCTCTCCTTTCTGTTATTATGTTATACTCGATCTTTGCTCGATGTCTGTCTCATNAAATAAATGAAAAATAAATAAATTATATTCTATTATTTTATCCTTATTGCTTCAAGTATGTATTATTTTAATTTGGCTCTTAATACTACATCATCGATTTTGTTTTATTTTTTTGATTGCTTTAACCATAAATTGCTCTTTGTTTAAGCCAACTTTATGTACTATAAGAGTTTTTTCAACTTGATTTTTTTCTACTTAGAAAAGAATTGGCTGGCATTATTTTGTTAATTAGTTAATTCAAATTGTTTACCCTTAAAATTGGATAACAATTAAACTTATAATGTGATTTCAAGGACACGTGATTCCACCTAATACCAATTGATAAAGGTGAGGATCAGTAATAGGAATTAACAATAAAGTAAAGCAAACCAATGTTAGAATGAAACTCAGCCCTCGAGTTTGGACACCCTTGAACCGGTTGATGCAAGAACAATTAAAGTGTAACAAGCTAATGAACAATATTGTAAATGAGAAAGATAATTATATTGCTTTTGTGCATGTCCACCATGTCATACAATTGATTAGAACCCCCTTTATATAGTAGAGAAATTCCACTTATGGTATAATTCTAGTTACAGAAGGAAATCTCATGATTAGCTAATTAACCGTTTCTGATTAGATCCATTTTGAAATTTATGCTATGATCCTCGACCAGTCATCGAGATTTATGCCATGATCCTCGACCAGTCATCGAGATTTATGCCATGATCCTCGACCAGTCACGGATACCTCTCCTTTCTGTTATTATGTTATACTCGATCTTTGCTCGATGTCTGTCTCATTTGGCTTCCATCGCTACTAGCCTCAATCTCGATAGGTACCTTGATTCTGAACTCGGTACCTTATCCTCGTGATTTAGTCTATTTCGTTACGAGGACGTTCTTTGATGCAACCTCCCGGTCTCGGTCAAACAGTAAACTTGGGTGGGCCCGGTTTTAACCGTATATAGATAGTCCCCTCATTTTTCGGAGTGCAATGACAAGAAACAAATTGAGCCCTCGATTTTCTTCCTTGACCTATCATGAAGTCATCCTCATGACGTAAGCGACATAAGTGACCAAAATGTCCCGTCTGTCCAGTTTCTAAGGAATCAAATGCGCGTCAGTCGATGGTCAGCCATCGCCAATTTTGAACTATTGTAGTGATATCTATAAATAGATCCTCTCTTCACCATTTCGAACTTTACTTTCGAATTTCTAATCTCCAAAGCGTTTTTACATCTTCTAAGTTCTTCATCTTTTTACATCTTCTAAGTTCTTCATCTGCAAATCTACGATTTTCACTGCTAACTTTTTCTTAGAACACCAAATCTTATCTTCGCCATCTATTTTTAACTTCAAATCCAAATGGAAAAAATGTCAAAAATTGCTCCTCAAAAAGAAAATGCTTGTTCATCGAGGCCGGCCGACGACAAAACACCGATGGAGCCACGGCCTGAGGAGTGTGTTCTTGGGGGGTGTGTCCTACTTCTAACTTTAAGACCGATAAAGCCTCGTCGATTCCTGGTCGATGCGAGCCAGTGTCGAGGTATATATGCTCGATAACTGAGGGATACCTTAAGCATGTAAGGAAAGACTGCAACTGGAAGGGTAAAGAAGCTGTGATCCCAACCCCCGAAGAAGACATCATCACCACCCATGTGGAAGGGTTTTAAGTGTTTACACTTACCCTTTCACGTTTGGCCCCCTCGATCCCGTCGTCATTGACTTTTTCCGTCAATATCAGATAACCCTAGACCAAATCCATCCTTCCTTTTGGCGAATTGTTATTCTGCTCTGATTCTTTGTGAGCAAAGTCGAGGTAGTGCCTTTCACCATCGATCACCTTATCAGGTTGTACAGCCCCCACCTCTATCAAGGCGAGTTAATAAAACTCCAACGTCGGGCTACCAAAATGCTATTCTTGAGCATAGACGAGGACAAGGACCGAGCCTGGATGGGCCGGTTCATTCGAGTGAGGACTTCAGACCTAATCCCGGCTGAGAAGATGCCATTTCCTGATAAATGGAATATGAAGCATAAGTACAATCCCACTGTTAGCACTTATTTATTTTTTTGCTCTTTTGCTTGACTTCATCGATATCCTTTTCCGTGATGTAGTGGTTGATTGGATGCCCGGTGCAGTTCCTAACCTCAAGAGTTGTGTTCGGGACCTGACCTCTACCTCTACATATGCTGAGCGCTCATGGCGCGATTTATCAAAGGGCCGATGGGAGGCCAAAACTCGTGGTAAGCCCCTTTTCCATGTCTTGGATGATTTTGTTAAAGCATTTCTCACTTAATTTCCTTTCATACGGGCCTTGGCAAAGATGCTGTTATGAGGCCCCTATCTGGTGAAGAGGAGACTTTGATCTTGGCACCGAAACCGGCGAAGGACAAAAAGAGGAAAATGACCTCACCCTCTGATGACCCAGAACCTAAGAATAAGAAGGTTCGTAAGAGGACAAGGAATACCATACGTCTGACAGAAGACTCTATTCGGCATCTAAGGGAGAAAGACAAAGAAGAGGAAGAAGATGACTTTAGGATGGTGGCCCGAGTGGGAATGAACATCGAGGCCTCAAAGGCCGCTAAATCGGTGAAGGCTTCAGAGACACCATCTCGAGATGAGGGGGTCTCGGGGAGAGACTTGGCCGAAGTCCCCGAATCATCAAGGATCGAAGGAGAGATAGATAGAACGCCCCAAGTGATCCACTTGGGGCAATAGAAATTAGAGGCTCCCCGTTGCTCCCCTTATTTTCTGAGGAGATGATTCAAGAGGATTAGGCCTTGAAGACCCTCTCCATCAAAGGAGCTCACTGAAGGGAGGACCCCTTCCGTGATTACTTTACTTGGGTCGAAGATGCTACCGGCCTGAGCGACTTAGAGGTCTCGAGTAAGGACTCGGGCGAGGCATTGAATCTTTTCAATGAAGCGCAGCGGGCTGTGAATCGGGTAAGCCTTAAATCCCCTTGTTGGTATTACCCTTGTGTTCATTTCTCTCTTCCTATCTAACTTTTTTCTATGTAGGCCTCAGTGCTTCATCGGGAAGCATTTTCTCGGTCTCGAGCATAGTTGGGCCGATGTGAGGCCGACCTTCAAGGGCTCACGGAGGAGAGAAATCCCCTTAAACTTCTCAGTGGGCAAAAAGAAGAGGAGATCAAGGACCTCGGAGCCAAGTTGGCCAAGGTTCACTAAGATCAGACCGACTTGATCGAGCAAGTAATGAAAATCTTAAAAGCTCATGGGCTCGATTCGGGAATGGTGGCTAACATTTCAATATCACAGCGGCAACAGAAGGTCAAGAAGATCGAGCAATTCTGCGAGGAGGTCAACATGATAAAGGCAGAGTCCTTGGGGTGGAAAGAAGGTATGGACCTTTTTGATGCAGAAAAAGAGACTACTCGAGCCCAATTGTCATCGGTTGAAAATCATCTTCAAGGTATGAAGGAGAAAAGCTCGGCCCAGGCAAAGTAAATAGAGGATCTCGGGGCTCGGTTGGCTTCCAAACTTGCAAAGGCCAAATCTAAAGCCGAAAAGGCAAAGGCCGAGGCATATGCGATTGTGGCCGTCTACCGGGCTGATGCTAAAGCCGCTCAAGTCCAAGCGAGAGTGGCAGCCAAGATCGCTCAAACTCGAGCCTATTGGATTGCTGAACTTGCCAAATGACAATCTCAGAGGGAAACCCTCGAGGAGATCCATGCTCGAGGTTTTAATCTTACCGGCGAGATAATAAAAGCTAGAGAGCATGAAGCTGAAGCTGAAATGCTGGCCTCTTCCGATGATGATGATAATGATGGCAGCAAGAGCGGGTCCGAGAATGGGGAGGACCTCGACAGAAAAGAAGCTGCCCCCAAAGAAGATTAGGAACCTTAGGACATTTCACTTTTGGTCTTTTGTGTAGGACCCTGATCGGACCTTGTAAATATTCTCATATATATAAAGATCTCTTTTCCTTTCTGACTTTTCTTTATTTCATTTTCTTCCATTTGAAAATTTGGTTTAATTAATGCCTTATGAAAATTTTGTTCATAAGTTCGATCGAAGCCAGACTAGTGTAGTTTTTATAATCGAGTGAATACTTGCTCGAACTTGGTGTAAGGTGCCCCTTAGGTTTTAGTTGAGTGAGGATGATTTCATGAACTCAAAAATAAAATGGCCCTTTAGGCTCTTGAATTAGGACAATACGGCCATAGTAAAAAGAATGGCTTTCTCCCCCTTTTCGGCTTTTATTGTTTAATCATATAAAATCTGTTGTGCTTTAGCATGAAATAAGGGATTTGCTCGAGAGTTCGAACAGTTCCGTATCCATTAGGGTTTTCAAGGGTCGATATTATCGAGACACTTTGTTTCGTAATGCCTTAGTATAAAATAAAGAATTTGTTCGAATGTTCAAATGACTTTGTACCCATTAGGGTTTTCGAGGGTCGATATTATTGGGACCCTTAGTAATTCAGCCGAGGGTAGCCTTTTTAACCGATTTATGAAAATATTTGAAGGCCTATTTTATACCGGAATTCGAACGTCTCCGAACCGTGTTAATTTGGTTGTAGCCTTTAGTTTGGGATTTGCCCCTTAGGCTCGTTTCCCTGCTATACTTCAAAATCGTTCAAAGTGTCAGTCCCCGAGTGGGGTGAATTGTTTGAACTTCAGTTGTGATCGGCCCTTAAGCCAGTTTCCACAATAGATCATAAGTATGAAATTGTAAAGTATAAATTTCTCTAAGGCATGGAACATCTGGTAAGGAAAAATACTTCTTTCAATAGATTATACATGCGTACATATTTTTCCATTAGGGCTCGAGTAATCTACATGGACACGGGTCATTTGACCGTTTGGTTCTTCACAAAATTTACCTATCGAGACCATGTCGATACGAAGTATTTTCCTTGTAACTATCCAAGGGTGATGCTCCCCAGTATTCGAGGTTGATTGTAAAAGAGCTTTGGATACTGTTGAATTGCTCTAAGTTAGCACGAACAATGGTTGCCTCATTAAAAACCTCGTCGGAAAAACCCATTTGGGACAAAAACCGGTCTAAGGGAAAAAGAGTGCAACGCATGCTTTCAGACCTAAGGACTCTGTGTTTAAAGAATCCTTTGATGTCTTCGCTTAAACACCTGCAAATGGTTAGTATAAAATATAAAAAAAAATGGAGAAGGTCGTACCTTAGCAGTAATATCGTTTGAGGAGTGATATGTTCCAATTGTTTGGTAATTGTTTGCCATTCATCGTGGCAAGTATGTAGGATCCCTTTCCGATGATATCGAGGACCTGATACGGTCCCTCCCAGTTCGGGCCAAGTTTTGCTTCCTTTGGGTCTCGAGTATTAAGGGTGACCTTCCTCAGAACCATGTCCCCGATTTTAAAGTGTCGAAGATTGGCTATTCGATTGTAGTGCCTTTTGATCCGCTGTTTCTATGCGGCCATTCGAACGAGGGCGGCTTCCCAGTTTTCATCTAGAAATTTGAGGCTTGTATTCATAGCCTCGTGATTTTATTCTTCCATTGCATATCAAAACCTGACGCTAGGTTCCCCGACTTCAACCGGGATCAGAACTTCGACGCCATATAATAAAAAGAACGGTGTTGACACCGTACTAGATTTTGACGTTGTTCGATACGCCCAAAGGACTTTGGTCAATAATTCTCTCCATTTGCCCTTAGCGTCGTTCAATATTTTCTTTAGATTTTGAATGATGGTTTTGTTTGTCGATTCGGCCTGTCCGTTCCCACTAGGATGATATGGCGTCGACAAAATCCTCTTTATTTTGTGATCTTCGAGAAATTTTGTCACTTTTTTACTGACGAATTGCTTTCCATTGACGCATACAATCTCGGCAGGTATCCCGAATCGGCATTTAATATGGTCCCAGATGAAGTCTATGACTTCTTTCTCTCTAATTTTCTTGAAAGCCTGTGCTTCAACCCATTTAGAGAAATAGTCAGTCATAAACAAAATAATTTTAGCTTTACCTGGGGACGATGGCAGAGGGCCGACGATATCCATTCCCCATTGCATGAATGGCCATAGGGATAAGACTGGTTGGATTTGCTCTCCAGGTTGGTGAATCATCGGCGCATACCTTCGACATTTGTCGCACTTTCGAACAAACTATTTTGTATATTTTTCTATATCGTCCCGATAGTATCCTTCTCTGATGACTTTGTGAACCAATGATTCGGCACCAGAATGATTTCCACAGCTGCCCTTATGGATTTCTCGTAGGACGTAGTCAGTATATCCTGGTCCCAAACATATTGCCAATGGTCTATTGAACATCTTTCTATATAGTGTTCCATCTTCGGCCAATATGAATCGTGCGACCTTCGTACGTAGAGTCCTCGATTCTTTAGGATCCGATGGAAGTTTCCTGTTCTTTAGGTACTCGATATATTTGTTCCTCCAATCCCAGGTCAGACTTGTGGAGTTGATTTTGGCGTGGCCTTCTTTGATTACTGACCTTGAAAGTTATACGACAATCCCCGAGCTAATCTCGCCGTCTTCGACTGATGACCCCCAATTTGCAAGGGCATCGGCCTCGCTGTTTTGTTATCAAGGCACATGCTGTAAGGTCCATTCTTTAAACCGATGTAGAGTCACCTGTAATTTGTCTAGGTACCTATGCATTCGATCTTCTCGAACCTCGAAAGTTTTGTTGACTTGGTTTACCATAAGCAGGGAGTCGTATTTGGCCTTGATGACTTCTGCTCCCAAACCTTTAGCTAGCTCGAGACCTGCAATTGTGGCCTCATACTCGGCCTCATTATTAGTTAACTTGGAAGTTTTGATAGCTTGTCTAATTGCATTACCCGTGGGCGGCTTCAAAACGATGCCTAGACCAGACCCCTTCACGTTCGAAGCACCGTCTGTGAAGAGGGTCCATACCCCCGATGATGTTCCCGACGTTAATAATAGTTCCTTTTCGACCTTGGGTACGAGGGCTGGCTTAAAGTCGGCCACAAAGTCCGCTAAGATTTGAGACTTGATGGTCGTTCGGGGTCGGCACTCAATATCATACTTACTGATCTCGACGGCCCATTTGGCCAATCGGCCCGAATGTTTGGGCTTATGCAAAATATTGCAAAGGGGATAAGTAGTCACCACACAGATCGGGTGGCGCTGAAAATATTTTTTTAATTTCATAGAGGTACTTATTAGGGCAAGAGTTAATGTTTCTAAGTGTGGGTACCGGGTTTCGACCTCACCTAAATTTCGACTAACATAGTAAACAGGAAATTACGTACCTTGTTCTTCTCAAACTAAGACCCCACTTACCGCAATTTTGAGACTGGTAAGTACAAGTAGAGTTGCTCGTCCGCTTTCGTAGTATACAGCAATAGCGCGCTCCAGAGGTACCGCTTTAATTCTTCTAATGCTTGTTGGCATTCCGGGGTCCATGCAAAATTGTTCTTCTTTTTGAGCAATGAGAAGTACCTGTGACTTCTATCAGAAGACCTCGAGATGAATCGGCCTAGGGAGGCTATGCGCCCTGTTAATCTTTGTACGGCCTTAACATTGTCCACGACTGTAATGTCTTCAATTTTTCTTGATCTTATCGGGGTTGATTTTGATACCCCGATTTGATATAATAAAGCCAAGGAACTTGCCCGAGCTGACCCCGAATGCACATTTCTCTGGGTTGAGTTTAATGTTGTATTTCCTTAGTATATCGAAGGTCTCCTAAAATGTGTCAAATGGTCACCTGCTCATAGGGACTTAACTAGCATATCGTCAATATAAACCTTCACTGACTTACCTATTTTTTCTTCCAACATTCGATTTACTAAGCTTTATAAAATTTGTATAAGCGTTATAAGTGGCACCAACATTTTTTAGTCCAAACATCATTACATTATAACCATAGGTGTCGTACTTAGTGATGAACGAAGTCTTTTCCTGATCCTCCGGCTTCATTTGTATTTGATTGTACCCAGAGTAGGCATCGAGAAAACTATTGATCTTGTGGCCGGCCGTGGCATAGATCATGCGATTGATATTCGGTAGAGGAAAAGAGTCTTTAGGACATGCCTTATTTAAATCTTTATAGTCTACACATATTCTATGTTTATTTACCTTTTAGGGACTACGACTACGTTTGCTAACCATTCGGTATATTGTACCTCCCGAATGGATCCTATTTTGAGAAGTTTAGTTACTTCGCCCTTGATGAATACATATTTTACCTCGGACTGGGGTCTTCTCTTTCGTTTTAGAGGGCAAAACTTTGGGTCCAAGCTCAGTCGATGTGTAGCGATTTTGGCAGGATCCATGTCATATTTAGGTGGGACCAAGCAAAACAATCCATATTATTGATAAGAAATTTAATGAGTTTTTCCTTGAGCTCGGGGGTTAACCCCATACCCAGGTATACCTTTTGATCGGGTAGATGTTAGATCAGTATGACTTGCTCCAGCTCCTCGACTGTCTATTTGGTTGCGTCAGAATCCTCAGGGATTATGAAGGATCGAGGGATACTGTAGTCATCGTCCTCATTCGTTCCCTGCTTCCCCAAATGAGTCGAAGCTGGTAGCTGTGGTTGCTATTTAGCTTCTTGTTTTCCTTTGGACTCCAATCCCTTTGTTGACAAAAACACTGATACCGGTATCACTTCGTCGACCGCGAACATATCTTTGGCAGAGTGTAGTTCCTCATACATCATTGTTACTCCATCCGGTATTGGGAACTTCAGCATTTGGTGAAAGGTTGAGGGGACCGCCCTCATGTTGTGAATCCAGGGTTTTCCGAGAAGTGCGATGTATCGCATATCGCCTTTGATCACATGGAACTTTGTTTCTTAAATAGTTCCAGCTACATTTATAGGTAGGACGATTTCACCTTTAGTTGTTTCACTCGCCATGTTGAAGCCATTGAGAATCCGAGCTGCAGGTACAATCTGATCTTGTAGGCCGAGCTGCTTCACGACCCTCGATCGAGTAATATTAGCTGAGCTTCCTGGATCAATTAAAACACGTTAAGCCTGAATTTTATTCATAAGGATAGAGATTACCAAAGCATTTTTGTGGGGTTGTGAGATCCCTTCTGCTTCCTCATCATGGAATGATAAAGTGCCTTCTTGCACATAATCTCGAGTTCGTTTTTCCCTGGTGATTGATACTTTAGTGTGTTTGAACACGGGCCTTTGTGGAATATCCACCCCACCAACGANAAAGTTTTGTTGACTTGGTTTACCATAAGCAGGGAGTCGTATTTGGCCTTGATGACTTCTGCTCCCAAACCTTTAGCTAGCTCGAGACCTGCAATTGTGGCCTCATACTCGGCCTCATTATTAGTTAAAAGTTTTGATAGCTTGTCTAATTGTNTACGACTACGTTTGCTAACCATTCGGTATATTGTACCTCCCGAATGGATCCTATTTTGAGAAGTTTAGTTACTTCGCCCTTGATGAATACATATTTTACCTCGGACTGGGGTCTTCTCTTTCGTTTTAGAGGGCAAAACTTTGGGTCCAAGCTCAGTCGATGTGTAGCGATTTTGGCAGGATCCATGTCATATTTAGGTGGGACCAAGCAAAACAATCCATATTATTGATAAGAAATTTAATGAGTTTTTCCTTGAGCTCGGGGGTTAACCCCATACCCAGGTATACCTTTTGATCGGGTAGATGTTAGATCAGTATGACTTGCTCCAGCTCCTCGACTGTCTATTTGGTTGCGTCAGAATCCTCAGGGATTATGAAGGATCGAGGGATACTGTAGTCATCGTCCTCATTCGTTCCCTGCTTCCCCAAATGAGTCGAAGCTGGTAGCTGTGGTTGCTATTTAGCTTCTTGTTTTCCTTTGGACTCCAATCCCTTTGTTGACAAAAACACTGATACCGGTATCACTTCGTCGACCGCGAACATATCTTTGGCAGAGTGTAGTTCCTCATACATCATTGTTACTCCATCCGGTATTGGGAACTTCAGCATTTGGTGAAAGGTTGAGGGGACCGCCCTCATGTTGTGAATCCAGGGTTTTCCGAGAAGTGCGATGTATCGCATATCGCCTTTGATCACATGGAACTTTGTTTCTTAAATAGTTCCAGCTACATTTATAGGTAGGACGATTTCACCTTTAGTTGTTTCACTCGCCATGTTGAAGCCATTGAGAATCCGAGCTGCAGGTACAATCTGATCTTGTAGGCCGAGCTGCTTCACGACCCTCGATCGAGTAATATTAGCTGAGCTTCCTGGATCAATTAAAACACGTTTAGCCTGAATTTTATTCATAAGGATAGAGATTACCAAAGCATTTTTGTGGGGTTGTGAGATCCCTTCTGCTTCCTCATCATGGAATGATAAAGTGCCTTCTGGCACATAATCTCGAGTTCGTTTTTCCCTGGTGATTGATACTTTAGTGTGTTTGAACACGGGCCTTTGTGGAATATCCACCCCACCAACGATCATGTGAATCACGTGCTATGTTTGTTCCTGCTCGTTTTTCCAATTTGCATCCCTGTTTCTGAAATGATTTTTAGCTCGGTCGCTCAAGAATTCTCGAAGGTGACCCTCGTTGAATAGACGGGCCACCTCCTCCCTTAGTTGTCTGTAGTCTTCGGTTTTATGACCATGTGTACCACGGTATTCGCCTATTTGATTGGGGTTCCATTGGTATGGATCGGTTTGTAGGGGTCTGGGCCATATAGTATCTTTGATTCTCCTAATGCCTGACATAATACCTGATCCGTCGATGCTGAAGTTGTATTCTTATAATCGTGGTGCTTTTGTGGGATTGGCATGTTTATCGAAGACACTTTTGCTCATGAGCCCTCGAGAGCTCTGTCTTCGATTGTTCCTTCAATCATTTTGGATGGGATTGTGTCATGGGCCACTGTTTCTATGATCTGCGTTGTATGGTTGATACCGATCTCTGCTTGATCGGGGTTCTCTGTCGATATCCCTTTGAGTTCTGCCGATGAGCCTGTTTGGATTAGCAGAACCGGAAGGGGTCCCCGATTGATCATCCTTGACCCTGATCGTTGACTGCTACCGATTATGTACATCGGCCCAAGTTACCACTGGATATTCAATTAAATCCTGCTTTAGCTGTTGTGATGCCACCGAACTTCGTTCGTTCCAACCTTGAGTAAAGGATTGAACAGCCCAATCGTCAGTGACCAGTGGTAGTTCCATGTGTTCCATCTGGAACCGAGATATGAGTTCCCTCAACATTTCGTTGTCTTTTTGTTTCACCTTGAAGAGGTACGATTTTCTAGTCGCAACCTTTATCTCGCCGCATGTTCCTTTACGAAGGAGTCTGCAAGCATGGCGAACGAATCGATGGAATTAGGCGGCAAATTGTTGTACCATATCATTGCTCCTTTCGACAAGGTTTCTCCAAATTTCTTCAGTAGAACAGATTCAATCTTATCATCTTCCAAGTCATTTCCTTTTATTGCGCGAAGTGACATGTTCATTACGGTAGGTGGTCCCATTGTACTTAGGAATTTCTGGCATACGCAATTTCTTCGGAATGGGTTTTGGAGATGCTATTGGAGGGAAAGGCTTCTGTACAATTTTCTTTGAACCCACACCCTTTAGAATCGGCGGTGCCCCCGGTATTTGGTCAACCCGGGAGTTTTATGTCTACGCTTTCTTGTCATTTGCCTCGATTTTATTTTCTCCCGATTCAATCCGTTTAGTGAGCTCCTCGAGCATTTTCATAATGGCGGGGTTAGTCCCCGATTCGTTGGCATTCGAACTTTCCGGCACAGGCTCGGTCCTGTGAACGACTTCTGGTTCGATCCTACTCGGTGTTTGGTGCTGATTTGGTAGTTGTGCTATAGCGACTTATTGAGCTTGTAACATTTTGAATATCAATTGGATGCTAACTCCACCATCTTCTCTACCCTGCGTACCTCGACCACCTGATCAAACTTCTCTGCGTATTCTACCTTCGGCATCAACGCCCAAATTTTCGTTTAGGGCGACATGTGAACTGACATTGACGGGATTTGCAATTGGTGCTTCCTCAAGGTCAGCCTGAGGCACCTCGAACCCTAGGGCAGCTATATTGTCATTTTTCCCGTAAAATCCGAGGTCATTGTCACCATGTGTAGGCGCAGCTTGTGATTTTGACATGTTTATCCTGAAAACAAAGATTCTTACGAGAACAAGTGTAAAGCCGTGTGTGTTATTGGAATCAGTATTAAGCAATGACTATTATCCTTAGCTCCATGGTGGGCGCCAAACTATTTACCCTTAAAATTGGATAACAATTAAACTTATAATGTGGTTTCAAGGACACGTGATTCCACCTAATACCAATTGATAAAAGTGAGGATGAGTAATAGAAATTTACAATAAAGTAAAGCAAACCAATGTTAGAATGGAACTCCGCCCTCAAGTTTGGACACCCCTGAACTGGTTGATGCAAGAACAATTAAAGTGTACCAAGCTGATGAGAAATACTATAAACGAGAAAGAGAATTATATTGCTTTTGTGTCAATCCACCGTGTCTTACAAATGGTTAGACCCCCCTTTATATAGTAGAGGAATTCCACTTATGGTATAATTCTAATTACAGAAGAAAATCTCATGATTAGCTAATTAACCATTTCTGATTCGATCCGTTCCGAGATTTACGCCAAGATCATCAACCAGTCACCGAGATTTACGCCATGATCCTCGACCAATCACGGATACCTCGCCTTTCTGTTATTATGTTATCTTCGATCTTTGCTCGATGTCTGTCTCATTTGGCTTCGATTGCTACTAGCCTCGATCTCGACAGGTACCTCGATTCTGAACTCGGTACCTTATCCTCATGATTTAGTCTGTTCCATTACGAGGCCATCCTTCGATGCAACCTCCCGGTCTAGGTCAAATAGTAAAATCGGGTGGGCTCGGTTTTAACCGTATATACAAATACTACTTTTCAAACACAATATAACTTTTCTAGTCTCTCTCTCGCCCCCTCTCTGTTTATCTTCTATATTTTCAAAATATTATATGTCATTTGTTTTAATTATTGAGTGTAATTTTAAAGCTATTATACATAAAAAGTTACTAATTAGAAAAATATTGTTAGGAGAGAAAAGTTGCTCAAATATAATATGAACTATTATAGTTCACATAAAATAACATGAAAAGGATTACGATTATATTACATTATTCAAATAAAAAAATAATTTATGTAATATAATAAAAAAATATTAATCGGGTTTAAAGACCAATATAAAGATTTAACAAAAACATTAGGTGCAAGAAAGGGATAACTTTTAAAGTATTAACCATTATTTTACACATAAATTTGCATCTTTTATCCATGATAAAGNGGTCAAATAGTAAAATCGGGTGGGCTCGGTTTTAACCGTATATACAAATACTACTTTTCAAACACAATATAACTTTTCTAGTCTCTCTCTCGCCCCCTCTCTGTTTATCTTCTATATTTTCAAAATATTATAT
>AWOL01S0001244.1:19707-51749 GCA_000715115.1 Nicotiana otophora | reverse complement strand
AGGGATAAGCTGGATCGGCGACAAAAAAAATCGAATTGATAATTACTTGTGAAAAAGTGATTAGTAGAAGTAGGGACCTTTGTTGGAGGATCACCGGAAGTTTAAAATTTTCAACGGTTGAATCGACATATGTTAGGAAGAAGATTGTGTGCATACTGTAGGCTTTGGCCAATTTTGAGAATATTTGACTACAAAACTAATGGAAAGGTTAATTTTCGGTTTTAGGAATAATTTGTGCACCACTTTGTGGCGGAGAAGGCAGGTAGCAGAAGCAAAACAAAACGAAAGAATTGAGTTGAATTAGCGAATAAGATAGATTCGTATTGTATACCAAAATATTTTAATGTATATAATATTGGTATACAATAATTAATTTAAGAATATATAATTAATTGCAGTAGTATACTACTAATTGTTTTTGAAGGAATGAACCAATCCTCTATGATACTGTGATTACTACTAGAAATTCGGTAAAAACCGATCAAAGTTGGTCGGTAATGACCAATAACCGACCAAAACGCGACCATTTACGTGTGGACGGTATTTTAGGGGTCGGAAAGGAATACCGACCAAAGTTGGTCGGAAATTACTGACCAACTTTGGTCGGTCAATTAAATTCAAAAAAAGAATATTGCAAAAAAAAAAAAAAAAACCGACAAAAGTTGGTCGGTTTTTTCCGACCAAAGTTGGTCGATATTTTAATTATGTAATCAAAAGATTCACCATCTGGGAATCGAACCGGGGTCTGTACTGTGGCAGGATACTATTCTACCACTAGATCATTGGTGCATTTTGTTTTAAGACTGCTTTTTATTTGATTTATACTCTTTAATTTTATTTTCGCACGAAAATAACCGACCAAAGTTGGTCGGTTTTATTAAAAAGTAAAATTACCGACCAAAGTTGGTCCGTTTTTTTAAATGACCGGCCGAATTAACCGACCAATTTTGGTCGGTTTTTTTAATATTAATTTTTATTTATTTTAATTGAAAAACCGACCAAAGTTGGTCAGTTTCTTGAAAAATAAATTTTGCGGGACTCAAAAATAGTTTTCCGCATTTTTGCTCCAAAGAAAACCGACCAAAGTTGGTTGGTTTCGTAAAAACAAAATTAAAAAATAAAATATTTTGAAAACTCGACCAATTTTGGTCGGTTTTTTGACCGACCAAAGTTGGTCGGTCGACCTTGGTCGGTTTTTGCCAAATTTCTAATAGTGGATAATATATGATATATACCATGTATGTATCATCTATATGGGTTAATTAGATTATATGACAGCCGATATTATTTCAGTTTAATAATTGAATTAAATTTTGTTTTAAAACTCTTTGCGTACAACTGTACCTGATGGTATAGCTATATACTATACTGGTATCATATGTTAGTTGGAACCTTTTTTGGTTGTATTAGCTATATTTAATTGATACACTGTTTGATTTTTCTTTAGTAATAGTAGAATAGTACAGTATCTTGATTTTTTTTAATTTCCTTTATGCATGTGTATTATATAATCATTTTGATTTTTTCTTTATGTGTTTTTTTATATAATAGTATTATAGTACAATATCTTGAAATATATTATTAAGTTAATATGTGGTATATTATTTTTTGATTTTTCTCTTTATGCATGTGTATTATGTAATAGTAGTATAGTTATAATGGAATTAATTAGTAGAACTGTATACCCTATTGGTTTAATTATATGTCATATTGGTATGATATGGTAGTTGAAATATTTTTGGTTGTTTTAGCTGCATTTTTAAGTGAATTCTATTCTGAAATGATTTATATGATCATGTTTTGCTGTGTTGGATTTTCTTGTACCTATGGACATAGATTTTGTGTATTATGTAATAGTTTTTATAGTTATATGCAGTTTTTGAAACGACCCCGTATAACTATATACCCTATTAGTATAGCTATATACTATATTGGTACCATATACTAGTTGAATCCTTTTTTGGTTGATTAACTGCATTTAATTGGTATACTATTTGATTTTCTTTTAATAATAGTAATATAGTACAATATCTTGAAATACTTTATTATATTCATATGTGGTACACTATTTTTTTAATTTTTCTCTTTATGCATGTGTGTTATGTAATAGTAATATAGTCATATAGTTGCCGAAAATTAACCAGTAAAACTATATACCATATTGGTATAGTTATATGCCATATTGGTATCATATGATAGTTTAAATATTGTTTTGGTTATTTTAGCTGCATTTTTAAGTAAATTCTATTATGAAATTATTTATATGAACATGATTTTCAGTGCTGAGATTTTTTTGTGCCGATGGACATAGATTATATGTATTATGTAATAATTTTTATAGTTATAAGCAATTGTTGGAACGATTCCATACAACTACATACCCTGTTAGTATACAAAATGAGCAAGTTGCTTTGTGAATATTTAGCTTGCAATGCGAGCATGTAATTTTCTCATACTTTTATTGTATCCCTTAATGTTTTGGAACAGTAGTATTGTCGTAGATAGTTGTAGCAATATTCTAGAGCAATCATATACTCTGTTGGTATACATGTATACCATATTGGTATCATATGGTACTAGAAGTCCTTTTTGCTAATTATATTTTTATTGCATTTTTCTATATTTTACTATCATATCTATTCTAACTTGTATATATGGAGATTTGGTGCCCGTAAATTATGTTTTCTTGCTCCATAACTGGTTGTGTTACTGCTAATGGTAGAGTGCGTACTGATATTTGTAGGGAAAAAGATCAAGATTTGCATGACAATCACGTAGAATTAGAAAAGGAACAGGAAATAAGAAAATAAATAAAAAAAATAAAAAATAAAGAAGGACTCAAATTTGAGTGTGAATTAAGTTATGGTAAAAATAAAAATAATACGATTTGGGCAAAAATAAATGAATAAAAGAAAAAAAGAAGAAGAAGAAGAAAACGAGAAAAAAGAAAAGGAGAAAAGAAAGAAAAAAAGGAAAAAAGAAAGAAGCATAGAAATAAAAAAGAATTGGAGAAAAAAGAGAAAATTCCCCACAAAAATTACTATGGGTAGGAAACATAATTAATTTGATGAGTAGAGAAACAAATGGGTAAATAAGGATAAATAATTTTGTTTTTGTGGGTGACTGTGTCATTCGCCCATTGTTTATTGAATGACAGTTTGAATAGTTTTCCCTTATTTGTTCTCGTTAACGATCACAAAGCCCATGTTTTTTTGCTTTTTTTTTCTTTTCCATATTATTTCTTTCTCTTCATAAAGTGGAAGCTAACATGAAAGTTGTTATTACAGTAGTCACCAGTCTTCTACTTCTAGCCCATATCTTTATGATGGACTTTCTTGGTTCATTTGCTGTGTTATCTCGCTTAATGAAGAAAAGGTGTTTTTTAAATCTGCATTAGGATTTAATTTATCATAAAAAATTCTACATGTATCTATCAGAAACGAGTATAGAATTTTTCCTACTTGTTTGCTTGAGCATCTGATTCCTTTTTTCTTGTCATCAAAAATTCATTTATGTGTTTGTGTTTACACCATTTTTCGAAGATAGAGATTTAATTAAACCCTCTTCACAAAATATTTAGTTATGCTCGTGACCAGACTAATCCAAATTTAAGATATGCTAACTAATGGCTGAGTACATATTTTTTCTCTTAATTCTTTCAGTATATTAGATATTAATTTTGTAAGGCAAGATGGGAATGTAGCTAGCTAAAAGTTGCAAGATGATCATTCAGTTTATGTGTATTTTGGTCTTCAGTATTGTTTTCATTAAAATTCAGTTTACTACCAACTTATGTCCTACTATTGTTTACCCGTAAAATAGTACAGTTGAATTTATTACGTGGTTTATAGACAAGCGAACTGATTTGATCCAAAAATGATAAATAAACAAGATTGGGAATAAGATTTAGCGATTAAAATTTAAAGAAATAACAAGCCTGGCTTCAGGAGCAATACCTCCGAGGACAGAAATAAAAATAATGTAAAACAACAAATAGAGATATTTTATGGAGCTTGAGAATAGAATGTAGCTTAAGTTTTGCCAAGAATATCTCGTGTTACAATGACTGTTAAGCCTACTATTTATAGCTAGACCTAGGGAAACAAGATCCTAGGATCAAGCCCCTCTTAAATAACAATAAACGGGTCATTGATGAATATGTAACAGCAGGCCATGAATGCAAATATTCTCTTCAATGTCTGCCCATTTAATGCCATGAAATATTCCTCATTGAATGCTATCCGATGACAAACATTCGATTTGTTCACGTTGATCATGCTCCCTTCGGGGTTTATCTGATGCGAACAACAGTTGTTGTTCCTAGTACGGGTTATTATTCGATTTCCTTTCTACCTGTCTTCGGTTCCACGTGTCACGCTACCATTCGATCATTTAATATAAACCAATTTACCCTATATAGATAGTCCTTCTACTTTTCGGTGGAACATCTTTGTGTCATCGGGAAATTAGTGAAGATTCCTTTCTTGATGGAAAATCTTCTGAAACCCTTCTGAACAGTCTCTGACGCTTGAAAGGACGCACGTCTTTCCGCATTTAATATCCCAAACACGTGTTGCCCCACGACTCAGTAATATTTTCGCCGGTTCTTGAGGTAATAATGACCACGATTTTTGCTTTCTATATCTTTATTTATACTCATCATTTTACCTCTTTCACTTCCAAAACTTTCTTAAGTTCATCTTCTTTGCACTTAACCTCCTTATGCTTTCATCCTTTTCTGACTTTCTTCAAAAAACTTCACCATCTTTTTACTGTCATGGCTTCTTTTACTGAATCTTTTGAAAACTCTAGTCTTCTCTTCGGTGGAGGCCCGAAGAGAAGCAAAGACAAAGAAGTTGATATTGATACTGATCCTCCCACGGTAAGCACCATCATACCCCAAGTATCTGAGCATCGTCAATGACTTCCAAGAGAAGTTCCCCTCCGCATCTCCACAGACTTGGTCCGTTAGTAGATATCCTTCTTCTATTCGCCCTTCCAGTATTCCTGTTGTGAAGGAGAACTGCAACTGCCTAGACCTTAACATCATCGCTCCTGACTTGATAGAGCGAGTTACCTTCACCAAGGAAGGTTTTATGTATGTTTATATGTATCTTTTCACCTTGGGTCCGTTTTCTTTGAGCAGAGAGCTCGACCCTGTGATCTTGGAGTTCTGCCATCGGTACCGGATCTGCTTTTTATAAGTGAGCCCTTCTGTATGGCGAACAATGGCTTGTCTTCGCGAGTTGTGCACGGAGATTGGGGAAATCCTAACCTTGGCACACATGATGAATCTCTACTCCCCCATAATTTTTCGTATGAGAGTAATAAATTTCAGTAAATGTAGCCACCACGCCCTCCTCACCAGCGTGGATGATGACAGTGACCATGGTTGGATGGAGCAGTTTGTCATCATTGTTACCAGGAATATCATGCTGGCCATAACTCCATCCTTTCCTAAATCTTCGAACCGTTCACGTAATTCTGTAATTTATTAATCCCTTTCCTTCGTAAAAAGATCGTTTTACGCCATTATTGACTTCTTTGTTTTTATTATTTTAGCTACTCTGTGGGCATCACCAAGGGTTCAAGTCCTGGACCAATGGGTTCAGAAGATTCTGGATATTACAACACCAGAAACCCGTCGGTAGAAGGAGATGGCTCCCAAATACGGGTGGAAGGCCAAGAACCATGGTAAACTGAGTCATTTTCTTTTGCCTTTGTATAAACGTAAATATATTTTCTAACTACATCTCTTGTTTGATTCAGAACTCACGCAGGGATCTGTTACCTGCCCTAAAGTCGATGTTTTGGCTGACCCCGCAGACGCCGCGAGACTGCTACAAAGTGCTCTCGCACAATGCGGTGCCATCAGATCTACTTACGGTAGAAGCTCTTCCTCACGGAGTCCCCGGTCAGTGAACAAGAAACCAAAAAGGCGACGTTGTTCCTCAGCTGGGTATAAGAATAAGAAGATAAAGAAGGCCACGATTGAGCCGACCACAGTCACTGTGGTCATTGAAGATGACGGGGAAGCCGGTGATGAAGAGGCTTCCCTTCAAAGGAGACAATGATCTTCATCAGCTCAACCAAATGCCCATCTGCGAGAGCTTAGAACCCCAACCGAAGGCGAGGTCCAAGTACTTTGGGGTGAAATGGAGATAGTAGAGGATGCTGATTCTCACTTTCTGACCCCTATTGCTATTTCTGGTCTCAAGATCACGGACCCCGGTTCTCTTTTGCCTTCGGTTGATGAGCAACCAATAATCAGCGCTGCCATTGCAGTCGCTCCTCAACCTTCCATGCCGACAACTTCACGCCCATCTATAACAGTTGTACCTTCACCACCAGCACCTACCACATCTCCTCCATCGGCAGCACACGCTCGAGAGGAGGGTGCTTTTCCTCCCCGATCCCCCTAACATGAGTATTTGGGGCATAATTACTCACCCTCTTCCCCAAATGCCCCAGGGAAGAGGAGTACCGCTCTTTCAGTTTTGAAGGGGTTCCACTTGTTGTCTAAGCCAATGGAGCTTGTTAACTACCTGAAGCCATTGGCTTCAGAGAAGGATAAGAAGAAACTACACTCCCTTTCGGGGGAGTGTTTGCTGAATAATGTAATGCATATTGCGGCAGCGGTACAATACTTGCTTTCTTATCATTTGCTTTTTATCTTTCTGCTATAACGTGATTTCTAACCTTGATATTCTTTTCACATGCCAACTCCCTAACTTTCAAGGGCCTACAGAGATTGATCCTTGATAAGCAAGGACTTGCCTCGGAGGGAGATCAACTGTTGGCCGAAAAGGACCAACTCGTTGGTCTCCTCCCAGTGCTGGAGGCAAAGGTTGCCGAAGCGGGCAAGCTTGAGGCTCGGTTGTAGCAAAGTGAGCAAAAAGTGATGGCCCACAGCCAAGAAGCCACTCAATTACATGCACAGATCCAAGATGTTAAGGCTAAGTGGGCTGAACTTCAAGATATTATGCTCACTGCTGCCGAATGCGAGTCTGCTTCCGTTGAGGAAGTGAATAATTTGGAGGTAGCCTTGAGCTCCAAAACCGAAGAGGCCAATGGCGCTGAGGAGAATAGGGCTAGGATGTAAGAGAGGTTTAAGAAGATCATGGAGCAAAATCGGCTTCACATATCTACAATCCGCGATCTTGAATTTAGCCTCGGCCCTATAAGATCCGAGAGGGATGGTCTTCAGGCAGAGGTTGACAAGCTTAAGTCAAAGCTCCAGTTCCAAGAGGATTCCCTCATATTCGAAAATACATATGCTATGTATCATATGAGGATAAAAACCTTGGAAGAGGCCAAATAGTGCATCGTTGATATTGATGATTGCATCGCCAAGGCCCGAACACTGGAGTTAACTGCTTGAGAAGGCCTCCCTACTCAACCTTCTGCAACTCACTCTTTGAGCACCGGTTCCGAGTATTCGGGAATCGAGGATGAAGCTGAAGAGAATGAATATGAAGGCTCAGGACCCGAACCGGTGGTTGATCCATCCAGTTCCCCCGAGGGGCGTAGATGCCTCTCTTTCCCCCCGAGTTTTGGTGGCGATAATGCTTAGATTTTTTCTTCTTTTATTTTGTTGTTTTCCTTTGTACTTTATTATTTATGTCGCTTGTCATTTTGATAAATGAAGAAGACTTTCGCTTAAGTATTGCGCAAAGTTTATTCTTTTTGCGTCGAATTAGATAAGGCTTGGGGTGTATTTTTGTCTGATAGCTTCTTGTTCCGGGAATAAACTCTTTCGGAATCAACCCTTTATTAGGAGGGTTTCATAAGAGAGGGATCTCTTATGTTTATGGTACTCTTGAGAGGACGTCTCCTATTCATTCTGGCACAAGCATTTGAAGTTTTTTGTTAACTTTCAATTGATAAAATCAACTTATCGTTTGGACTAGAAACAAGATAAAAATAAAATGACTTTATTTTACTCCTTCTATCTTTAAAGTACATAAGCATTCGTTTGCTGAGATAAAATAAAATAAATTCCAATACATGTGGCTAACTTGTACACCTTATTTTTACGGGGCTGGCCATGCATTCCCTGGTCCCGATAAGATACTAGTGTTCCCGCTTCTCGTAGTCCCCGATTTTCATGGAAATCTTGTTGCTGTATCTTATACTATTACCCTACCTCCCCTAGTGTTCGAATACGAAGTATGCGAATTGGAACAATGGAAGTCTTGCTTCGTTGGTGGAAACAACTTATGAATGGTTGAATAGTCTTTGGTTAGATGGCAAGTTCTGTTTCCCATTAGGAACTTTCCATCGAGCCAAACACTATTTAACCATCCCATAGTGGTTTTTGATCTCAATGCCTTGTCATTTAATGGTCTTAACTATGCCGATGACACTCTTCTCGTAGTATTCTTTTCGTTGCTGCCTCGTTAAAAACATTGCCAGAAAAATTCAATTAGGACAAAAACTGGTCGAAGGGAAAAAGAATATAGCATATACTTTCAGTATTGATAAGATCCATCAGTAGCAATACCTTTTGAGGTGAGTCACATTCCAATTGCTGGGCGATTTGACTCCATCTTGATTTTCCAGGTCGTAAGATCCTTTATCGGTGACAACTGAAACCCGGTAGGGACCTTCCCATATCGGACCCAGCTTCCAGCATTGATTTCCCGAGTACTCTGAGTCACCTTACTCAAAACCAAGTCCTCTACTTTGAAGTAATGGAGATTGGCTCTCTGATTATAGTATCTCTCCATCCTTTTCTTTTGAGCCACCATCCTCGCGTGTGCCAAGTCCCTGCATTCATCGAGTAGATCTAGCTTCACCAACAGTGCCTTGTTATTTGTTTCTTCATTTGTTTGGGAGAACTGTAAGGTTGGTTCCCCAAATTCCACTGGGATGAGAGCTTCCGAGCCGTATACGAGAGAGAAAGGTATCTCTCCCGTGCTCGATTTTGCCGTTGTCTGGTACACCCATAGCACACCCGATAACTCTACATGCCACTTGCCTTTAGCCACTTCTAACCTCTTTTTGAGGTTTTGTATAATCACATAGTCGACTCCGCCTGTCCATTAGCATTTAGATGGTATGGTGAGGATGTGATTCTTTTAATTTTTAGGTCTTCAAGATATTTTGTGACTTTGGAGCTTATACACTGTGGTCCGTTATCACAAGCGATTTCCTTCGGTATTCTAAATCGACAAATTATGTGTTCCCACAGCAAGTCGATCACTTCGTATTCGCTGATCTTTTGGTAAGGACCTGCTTCAACTGATATAGTAAAGTAATCGGTTAAATTTAAAAGGAATATTTCCTTTCCGGGACCCGGTGGCAGCGGACCAAGCATATCCATCCCCCATTTCATGAATGTCCATAGGGACTGTACCGAAAGCAAGAGTTTTGCCGGTTGGTTCACCAACTATGCTTAGCATTGACATTTATCACATTTCTGAACAAACGCTTTTGCATCTTGTTCCATCCGGTAATACCAACAAATTCACACCGGAATGGTTCCCATAAATCCCTTCATGGACTTCTCTCATCACGTAGTCCGCCTCTGAGGCTCCTAAACATTGGGCCAACGGGCCTTGGTATGATATCCTATATAGTTGTCCACCCATGATTAAGTAGCGAGCTATTTTGGTGCGTAGTGCCCGGGACGCCTTCGGGTCTTTGGGAAACTTGCCATGCCGAAGATACTCGATGAACTCTTTCCTCCAGTCCAGACTAGGTTGGTTATATTTACTTCATAATAGCCGTCCACATCTAGTACCGAATGCAAAAGTTGAACGATAGTACCAGAGTCAGATCCTTTCATCTCCGTAGAGGACCCCAAATTAGCCAATGCATCTACTTCTATGTTCTCTTGTCTCGGAATATGTGTGATCTACCATTCCCTGAATCGCACAAGCAATGCCTAAACATTATTCACATACTGCTGCATGTGTTCCTCCTTTGTGTCGAAAATCCCGTACACTTGGTTTAGTACTAGTGGGAGTCACATTTGATCTCTATGACCTCGGAGATAAGTCTCCGGGCCAGTTTAAGTCCTGCAACCAAGCCCTCATACTCGGCTTCATTGTTAGTTAACGGAACAGTTTTAATGGCCCGCCTCAAGGTTTCCCCGAGGGCATGATTAGAACCACCCCGATATTGGACCCTTTCACATTGGAAGCTCCGTACGTGAACAAGGTCCAAACTCTTGATGACATTTCTGACACCGACATCACTTCTTTAGCAGCCAGGGGTAATAATCCGGGACTGAAATCGACCAAGAAGTCGGCCAAAACTTGTGATTTGATTGCAGTCCTAGGCTTGTATTCAATATCGAACTCACTAATTTTGACTGACCACTTGGCCAACCGGCCTGACAACTCAGGCTTGTGAAGAACATTCCGCAAGGGGAAGGTTGTCACAACGGCTATCGGGTGGTACTGAAAATAAGGCCTAAGCTTTCGGGAGGTGACTATGAGAGCTAGGGCCAGTTTTTTGAGGTGCGGATAACAAGTCTCCACTGCTGACAAAATTTTACTAACATAATAGAAAGAAAATTACGTATCTTCATCCTCCCGGACTAGAACGACACTTACCGCTACTTCCTAGACCGTTTGATATATCAGTAATTGTTTACCTAACCCCGGTTTTGATAATAGCGGGGAGCATAAAATGTAGCATTTTAGGTCTTTCAAGTCCCGCTGACATTCCGGAGTCCATTCAAAATTATTCTTCTTTTGTCATAAGTGAGAAAAAGTGATGACATTTTTCCGAGGATGGGGAGATGAACCTGCTTAAAGCAGCCAATCTTCCGGTGAGTCTCTGTACTTCTTTTACACTCATTAGTTAGTCTGGGATGTCTTCGATGGCTTTAATTTTGTCAGGATTAACCTCGATCCCTCGCTGTGAGAACAAGAATCCCAAGAACTTACCAGAGCTAACCCCGAATGCGCATTTTACTGGGTTGAGCTTCATGTTATGCTTCCTCAAGATATCAAATGTTTCTTGGAGGTGTTTCAAGTGAGCACCTACATTCAAAGACTTTACTAACATGTCATCGATACATACTTCCATCATTTTGCCTATTTGTTTTTCGAACATCTTATTCACGAGCTTCTAGTGAGTGGATCCGACATTGTTAAGACCAAATGACATCACATTATAGTAATATGTGCCAAAGTTCCTTATGAATGAAGTTTTTTCCTGATCCTCCGGGTTCATCTTGATTTGATTGTACCAGGAGTACGCATCGAGGAAACTCATTAACTCGTGCCCGGTCGTTGCATCAATCATATCAATGTTTGGCAATTGGAATGAGTCCTTAGGGCATGCCTTATTCAAGTCCTTGTAATCTACACATATTCTAGATTTATTATTTTTCTTTGGAACCACAACTAGGTTAGCTAACCATTCAGGATACTTTACCTCCCGGATCGAACCAATGTCAAGTAGTTGCGTTACCTCTTCTTTAATAAACATGTTTCTGACCTTGACTATTGGGCGTTTCTTTTGCCTTACCAGTGGAAAGTTCGGGTTCAGGCTTAGCTTGTGCATAACCACCTCTAATGGAATATCTATTATATCCGAGTGCAACCATGTAAAACAACCAACATTAGCTTTAAGGAAATTAATAAATCCTAACCTAAGTTCGGGATTGAGTCATGTTCCCAAGTGGAACTTCATTTCCAAGAACTCTTTGAACAAGGCCACTTGCTCGAGTTCTTTCGCAGTGGACTTGGTTGCATCTGTCTCCTCTGGCACCTGAAAATATCTCGGCACCTGGTGGGACTGCGACGACTCCTCGCCTTCACCTTCATCTTCATTGGTCAAGGGAGAAGGTGTCGGTTCCAGTAATTGCTATTTACTGGGTTCCTTCCCTTTATAGTTGGAAATCGACACTGCGTTCATTTCTCTTGCCACCGGTTGATCTCTTTTTATCTTCTTGATTCCTTCCGGGGTAGAAAATTTCAATAGTTGATGATTTGTTGAGGGCACAACCTTTATCTCATGTAACCATGCCTTCCGAAGATTATATTATAGCCCATATCACCATCTACCACTTCAAATAAGGTGGTCTTGGTGACCCCTTAGACGTTCGTGGGCATCATGATCTCCTCTCGGGTTGTCACACTTGCTACGTTGAACCCGATGAGGAGCTTTATTGTCGGAATGATCCTTCTGGTTAGTTTCGCTTGCTCCAGTACTCTCCATTGAATGATTTTGGCTGAGCTTCCTGGGTCAACCAAAACACGCTTAATCTTAAAATCGAAGACATTGAGAGAGATTACCAGAGCATCGTTATGTAGAAGGAGAAGTCCATAAGCATCTTCCTCCGTGAAGGTGGTATCATCTTCGGCAACCTTATCGAGTCTTTTGGTGTGAGTCACTCAAACCTTTTCTTCTTGGCCGCCGAGAAGGTTACACCATTGATTTCATTCTCTCCGAAAATCATGTTGATAGTCAACCGAGAAGGATCTTCTGCTATCTTCGAAGGCTTCGCATTATCCCGGCTACGACCGTAATTGTTCTTAGCCCGGTCTCTCAAACATTCCCTAAGATGACCGTTCTTCAACAACGTCACCACCTCTTCAAATGTCGGCAGTCGGCCAGTTCTGTGGCCATGTGTCCCATGATACTTGTACTATAATTTAGGATCCCTCTGGCTGGGATCTAATCTGATTGGCTTCGAGAGTTGTGCTTCTTTGATATTCCTCATCACTTATACCAGCTCCACTACGCTGATGTTGAAATTATAATCTGACAACCTGGAATATGAGGAATCCCGAGTTCCCGGTACCTCTTTTTCTTGCAACGATTTGTTGTTCCGGCCATGGCCAATTCTTCTGTCGGGAATGAACCTATCCGAGGACTCGAACGCTTTGCTGCTACATCCTTCGGATCTCTCGTATGGCATGAAGCGGCTTTTAGAAGATTGACGAGTGTCTAGCGTATATAAAATTCTAACTCGTACTCTGTCAAATAATAGTATAGAAAGATGTAGAACCCATAAAGATTGGTTTATCTATTCTACAGATGTTTCTTGTTTTAATTACTATTTGAGAAAATTAGAAAGAGTTGAGTTGTAAATTAACTAACTACAAATGCATGAATAGAGCAATAGAAAATATTTTATTTTTCACAAATATAATAAAAAGGTGTTGGGATCTTCACTTCACTTAATATTTATATTATATAATAGAATTATTATTTTTCAATTTCTATTTCTAAAACATATATAAATACCTCTCACGATTACAAATATATATATATATTATTACTTAAGTTGAATAATTAATTGCACTCCTCTCGGTTATACAAATTAATCTTCAAACTAGTAATATTGAAGAACCAAAAATATATGATTGAACTAAAACACGCTTGTAATGACCCAACCGGTTATTTTAACTTTTAGAAATTCATTTCCTAAAATACAACTCCCCGAACATTCTTTTATTAATTTATGACTTGCGGGGATGGTTGGTTCGGGATTTGGAAGTACGTGAGTTGAAATCGGAACACTTGGTTCCTTAAGTTAACTTTAAATGGACAAGTTTGACTTCGGTCAATATTTTGAGAACACGACCCCGGAATCGGGATTTGACGGTTCCAATAGGTTTGTATGATGATTTTGGACTTGGACATATGTCCGAATCGGGTTTTGGATAACCCGGGAGCGTTTTGACGCTTAATAGTAAACATTAACTATTTGAAGGTTTAAAATTCTTTAAATTTGGTTTGGAGTAGGATTTTGAGTAATTAAAGTCCATTTGAAATTCCGAGTTTGGGAATAGTTTCGTATAGTGATTTAAGACTTGCACACAAAATTTTGTGTCATTCCGAGTAGTTTAAGTATATTTCGGCGCATTGGAAGTAAATTGAAGAACTTGAAATTCTTAAGTTTGAATCAATTTGGTTTGGGGTATGATTCTTAGATTTGATGTTGTTTTACACGTTTCGAGATATCTAGCGAGTCCTTTTTATGATTTCGAAACTGTTGGGATGTTCGGGCGGCGCCCCGGGGGTCCCGAGTGTTAACCGGATGAGGCTCAGACAAATTTTGGGAAATTGAGCAAGGACTGAAGCTCCCAGCTACTGTCATAATTTCAAGTGTGCTTGGACAGCCGCAGGTGCGAGCCACCAATCGCAGGTGTGAAAGAGAGGAGCCTGCCCAGCCATCGCAGATGCGAAGTAATTTGGCGCACCTGCGAACGCGCAGGTGCGAAGGTCTTGTGCGCAGAAGCGGAGGGATGCGCAGGTACGAAGGAATAGGCGCACATGTGTTTGCCCAGAAGCGAGCTCTTTTTCCGCAGGTGCGGAACGAGGAAAAGAGCAAAAATGCGTACCTGTGAGGAATTTCCGTAGGTGCGAAAGTCGCATGTGCGGTACCTCTTCCGCCGGTGCGAAAAACCTGTCTGGGCAGAACCTTAAAACAGGTGAAAACTCAGTCCATTTCTTTCTAATTTTCATCCATTGTTGGGCGATTTCAGAGCTCTTTGTGAGGAGTTTTCAACTATCAATTTGGAGGTAAGTTAATTCTACACCCTTTGAGTTAAATACATAAATTATGGGTAGATTATAACTAGTAAATCATAAAAATCAAGGGTTTAGGTGAAAAACCTAGATTTTTATAAAAATGAGATTTTGACCCCGAAAATAGTTATGGAATTGGGTAGAAATTATATATTTAAGTTCTTGAGATTATGGGTAACATTTTCATCCAAATATTTTCAGAATCCGAGCACTTGGACCCGGGATAAATTTTAGAAATTTTACCATTTTGGATAAGGTAATTTATTTAATAGATAAATTTCAAATCATTTAACATATATTAATTATTTTATATAACTTTTGGATAGTTTCGGATTTTTCGGCATCGAATCTAGAATTTTACGCGACGCGATAATCGGAAAGTGGACTTTGAGACGAGGTAAGTCTCTTGTCTAATCTTGTGAGGGGGAAATTACCCCATAGGGATTAAAATGAATAATTGTTGCTAATTACGTGGGCTACGTACGCACAAGATGACGAGAGTTCGTGCGTAGCTACTATTAATGCTAAAGTCCGGGTAGTTTAGGACTCAAAGCATGAATTACATGTGTATATTGTATTCTTTATTTAATTAATATTAATTGATATATATGAATATATTGTGAATTGTCAGATAAAGATATTAAAGGATGGAAATCTCATATGCTTGATTTTCTATTTAAATTAATTAATTGTTAAAAGAAATGGTTCTTCCTCCCGAATTTATCTTATAATAAATATACTCTGCTTCCGAAGGTACATAAGAAAATGTCCTACTTTCTTGTGGAGGGGGCCGAACGCCTCGGCAGGATAGATGCATCTATGGATCGCGCCGCACGTCCCTCGGCAGTGTACACGACACTCTGGATCGGGCCGTACGTCCTCGGCAGAAATCATGCTTAATAATAATAATTATACGATACTTTAATAGTTATTTCAATCTTGCGAAGCTAATTTATAAATTGGAGAGTCCTTGAAATTTAATGAATTATTATTCCTGCTTGTTAGGGAATAAATTGTTATTCCTGTGAATGAGATTAATTAATAAATTGGAAATTATTTGAATTTAAGGAATTTAATTAATATATTGAGAATTGTTGCATTTGAAGGAATATGATTATTTCCGTTGGTTAAATAAGTTATTGTAAATTCTGTGAATCATGCTGATTTAGATATTCTAGTTGTATTTCAGTTATTATTATTGACCCATAGTGAGTGTCAAAGTTGGCCATCTCGTCTCTACCACTTCGAGATTAGGCTTGATACTTACTGGGCACACGTTATTTACGTACTCATACTATACTTGCTGCACTTTTGTGCAGGACCTGAGGCAAGTACTAGTGGGGGACCTATCATCTTACACCCACGTTATCCAGGGTTATAGTGGTGAGATACCTTTTTGAGCCGTTCTGCAACTACTAGTGTGTCTCCTTGTACTTTTCATTCTGTCTATTTTTATTTCAGACAGTATTTGAGGTTTTGTATAATCTACTAGATGCTCATACACTTGTGACACCAGGTCTTGGCACACACATTGGTAGAATTTGGTGTTTCATTATTTTCTTGGTTTTAAATTTTGTCAATATAGGCTTAATTTATTAAGTTGGCTTGCCTAGCTGTAGTGTTGGGCGCCATAATGACCTATAGGTAAAATTGGGTCGTGAAAACATGGTATCATAGCACTAGGTTCACGTAGGTCTCACAAGTTATGAGCAAGCCTAATAGAGTCTTGCAGATCAGTACGGAGACGTGTGTACTTATCTTCGAGAGGCTATAGGGTGTTAGGAAACTACCTTTCTTCATATTCCATCATGCAATTGATGTAATTCTAAATATCCTTCTCTTATTCTCTCTTAGATGGTGAGAACGCTCTCGAATGAGGTTCGGGGCCAGGGAAGAGCTACTCTCCCAGTTGCTAGAGGCCGAGGCAGAGACCGATGGAGGGATCCAGCCTGTGGTAGAGGGCGAGGACGTCCCAGGATTGTTCTAGTTATGCCGCCAGTGGGTCCAGTAGAGAACCCTATTATTGAGGAACAGGATGAGGTGCCTATGGCAGAGTCAGCTCCGATGGATTTCACATCTGCACCGAGATTTCAGGATGTCATGGGTCGTATGCTGCGGTTCATGGACAATATGACTCAGGCCTATTTATTTCCGGCAGACCCAGCCACATCTCAGGCAGGCGAGGGAGCACAGACCCCTACCGCGCAGGCTCATGGACAGGCAACTGTTGTATATCAGACTCAGGGTGCACTACTTGTGAGTGGAGCCCAGCCAGTGGCAGCAGCTGCACTTGAGCCCAGGCCAGCTGTAGCCGCTGATCCTCACAAACTATTAGATAGATGGACTAGACTACATCCTCCTATCTTTGGGGGTGAGCGACATGAGGATCCACAGGACTTCATTGATTGGTGCAAGGATAGACTGTACAATATGAGGATATTGGAGTCTCATAGGGTAGACTTTGCTGTTTTTTAGCTAGAGGGTAGAGCCCGTAGATGGTGGCAGTCTTATGTTCTTGGCAGACCAACATATTCTCCTCCCATGACTTGGGACAGGTTCACCCGTATCTTTCTGGACAGATATATTCCACCCTCCTAGAGGGAAGAGTTGCGGTTTAAGTTTGAGCAGCTCCAGCAGGGTCATATGTCAGTGACCGATTATGAGGCAAGGTTTTCTGAATTATCTCTCCATGCACTTATGATACTCCTTACTCATGCGGAGAGAGTGCGAAGGTTTATAGCCGGTTTACATACTGGCATTTAGGCCACTATGGATCGAGAGATTGAGGTGGGTACTTCTTATGAGCTAGTTGTGGAGATAGCCCGGAGGATTGAGGGTGTACGTCAGCGGAGCCGAGAGCAGATTATGAGAGATAAGCGGTTCAGGTACTCTGGAGAGTTCAGAGGTGCTCCGTCTAGGGGCAGAGGTCAGTTCGTGAGGGGGCAGTCCAGCAGACCCCCATTTCCAGCACCACCACCTTCTCGAGGTACTCCCGTGCGACCTTATCTCAATGCTATACCAGAGAGTTCTTACGGCCCACCAGCTATTCAGGGTCCTCCTAGTGGGTATTCAGGTTCCCAGGTCCAGACTCTTAGTCAGCAGCCCATCGCACCGAAGAGTTGTCATGAGTGCGGGGATCCCAGTCACATGTGGAGGTTTTGCCCAGGCTTCGGGGTAGACCAGTAAAACAGGGTCAACGGCCTATGCTTACCGGATCAGTTGCTCCACCAGTAGTCCGACCACCAAGAGGTGGAGGACAGGTGGGTAGGGGCCGTCCTAGAGGTGGAGGTCAGCCAGGCGGAGGCCATCTAGTTGGCGCTCCAGCTCAGTTCTATGATTTTCCGGCTAGACCAGATGCAGAGGCCTCAGATGCTGTGATTACAGGTATTATTTCTATTTGCAGCAAGGATGCCTCAGTATTATTTGATCTAGGATCCACGTATTCGTATGTGTCATCTCTATTTGCTCCATTCCTGGGTGTTTCTCGTGAGTTCTTGAGTACTCTTGTTTATGTGTTCACTCATGTAGGCGAATCTGTTATTGTGAACCAGATCTACCGGTCTTGTATTATTATATTATGTGGTTATGAAACTAGAGCATATCTCTTATTGCTCGAGATGACCGATTTTGAAATTATTCTGGGCATGGACTGGTTATCTCCATATCATGCTATTCTAGATTGTTATGCCAAAACTGTTACCTTGGCTGTTCCATCTTTGCCTAGGCTGGAGTGGAAGGGTTCATCGGTTAGTTCATTTAATCGGGTTATTTCTTTTATAAAGGCTCAACACATGGTTGAGACGGGTTGTTTGGCTTATCTAGCCTATGTTCGGGATACTACTACAGAGACTCCGGCTATTGATGTAGTTCCAGTAGTTTGGGAGTTCTCCGATGTATTTCCTTCAGATCTTCCAGGTATGCCACCTGATCAGGATATT
The DNA here is from genome assembly GCA_000715115.1 of Nicotiana otophora. Lineage (NCBI taxonomy): Eukaryota > Viridiplantae > Streptophyta > Magnoliopsida > Solanales > Solanaceae > Nicotiana > Nicotiana otophora. Next base: position 33,315 of record AWOL01S0001244.1, on the reverse strand, counting down.
GATTTCAGTATTGACTTGGCTCCAGATACTCAGCCTATATCTATTCCACCGTATCGCATGGCTCCAAAATAATTGAAAGAGTTGAAAGAACAGCTTGAAGAATTACTAGCCAAAGGGTTCGTCAAACCAAGTGCATCGCCTTAGGGTGCACCAATATTATTTGTAAAGAAGAAAGATGGCACAATGTGAATGTGTATTGATTATCGTCAATTGAACAAAGTTACTATTAAGAACAAGTACCCGTTGCCGCGTATTGATGACCTATTTGACCAGTTGCAGGGTGCTAGGGTGTTCTCTAAGATCGACTTGAGGTCAGGGTATCATCAGTTGAAGATTCAAGATTCGGATGTTCCGAAAACTGCTTTCCATACTAGATATGGTCATTATGCATTTCTGGTAATGTCTTTATGCTTGACTAATGCCCCGACAACGTTTATGGATATGATGAACAGGGTATGCAAGCCACATATTGATTTGTTTGTCATTGTCTTCATTGATGACATTATGATCTACTCGCGCAGTAAGGAGGAACATGAGCAGCATATGAGAGTAGTGCTTCAGACATTGCGGGAACAAAAGCTATATGCTAAGTTCTCTAAATGTGAGTTTTGGCTAGAGTCTGTAGCATTTTTGGGACATATTGTATCGGGTGAAGGTATTAAAGTTGATCCCAAAAAGATTGAGGCAGTTCAGAATTGGCATCGTCCCACTCCGGCGACTGAGATCAGGAGTTTTCTGGGTTTAGCAGGTTATTATCATCGGTTTGTGGAAGGTTTTGCATCTATTGCAGCACCTTTGACCAAATTAACCCAGAAGGGTGTTCAAATCCGATGGTCCGATGATTGTGAGTCAAGCTTTCAGAAGCTCAAGACAGCATTGACTACATCATCAGTGTTAGTATTGCCTTTTGGTTCGGGGATATATACAGTGTATTGCGACACTTCACGCGTTGGTTTGGGTTGTGTATTAATGCAGGAAGGGTGAGTTATTGCATATGCTTCATGTCAGTTGAAGCCCCACGAGAGGAATTATCCAGTACATGATTTGGAGTTAGCTTTGATTGTTCACGCTCTAAAGATTTGGAGGCATTATCTTTATGGGGTGTCTTGTGAAGTTTACACTGATCATCGCAGTTTGCAGCACTTATTCAATCAGAGGGACCTAAATCCGAGACAACGCAGATGGCTTGAGTTACTAAAAGATTATTATATTACTATCCTGTATCATCCGGGCAAAGCAAATGTGGTTGCAGATGCCTTGAGTAGAAAGACAGAGAGTATGGGAAGTTTGGCTTTCATTTCAGCAGAGGAGAGGCCATTAGCTTTGGATATTCAGTCCTTGGCCAACAGACTTGTGCAGCTGGATATTTCAGAGCCCGACCAAGTTCTTGTATGTGTTGTAGCTCAGTCTTCACTATTTTAACAGATCAAGGCTCGTCAGTATGATGACCCACACTTAATGGTACTTCGAGAAAGGGTACTATGAGGTGGTGCCAAGGAAGTTACTATTGGTGCGGATGGTATTCTGTGACTCCAGGATCATCTGTGTGTCTCTAATATGGATGAACTGAGGAAAAAGATCCTGGAGGAGGCATACAGTTCTCGGTATTCTATTCATCCAGGTGCTACGAAGATGTATCGTGACTTGAGGCAGTATTATTGGTGGCGACGAATGAAAAAGGACAAAATTGAGTATGTAGCTAGGTGTCTAAATTGCCAGCAAGTTAAGTATGAGCACCAGAGGCCAGGCGGCCTACTTCAGCAGATGACTATACTAGAGTGGAAATGGGAACGAATTACCATGGACTTTGTAGTTGGGTTGCCGCGGACCTTGAGGAAGTTTCATGCAGTTTGGGTGATTGTGGATAGGTTAACCAAGTCGGCATATTTTATTCCTCTTGTGACTACGTATACTTCAGAGAGGTTGCCCCAGATTTATATTCAGGAGATAGTTCGATTGTACGGTGTGACAAATTCCATCATATCAGATAGAGGCCCTCAATTTACTTCACATTTCTGGAGAGCAGTACAGAGTGAATTAGGGACCCGTGTAGAGCTCAGCACATGCTTTCATCCGCAGACTGACGGGTATTCAGAGCGGATAATTCAGATTTTGGAGGATATGCTTAGGGCATGTGTGATTGACTTTGGAGGTCAGTGGGATCGTTTCCTGCCTTAGGCCGAGTTTGCTTATAATAACAGTTACCAATCCAGCATCGAGATGGCTCTATTTGATGCTTTATATGGCCGTCGATGCCGTTCACCTATCGGATGGTTTGAGCCCGATGAGGCTAAGTTATATGGTGTTGATTTGGTAAAGGATGCCTTGGAAAAGGTAAAGTTGATTCAGGAGCGACTTCGTACAGCACGGTCCAGATATAAGAGTTACGTGGATCAGAAAGTGTGTGATTTATCATTTATGGTAGGTGAAAAAGTTCTCTTGAAGGTTTCACCGATGAAGGGAATTATGAGATTTAGGAAGAAGGGCAAGTTGAGACCAAGGTTTATAGGCCCATTTGAGGTGTTGAGACGAGTTGGGGAGGTTGCTTATGAGCTTGCATTGCCTCCCAGTATATCAGGAGTTCATCCAGTTTTCCATGTATCTATGCTCCGAAAGTATCATGCTAACCTGTCACATGTGTTGGGTTTCAGCACAGTTCAGCTAGATAAGAGTGTGAGTTATGAAGAAGAGCCATTTGCCATTGTTGATAAACAAGTTCGCCAGTTGAGGTCCAAGAGGATTTGTGCAGTAAAGGTCCAATGGAATGGCCAATAAGTCGAGGAAACGACTTGGGAGGCCGAGGAGGACATGCAGAGCAAATATCCACACTTATTTAGCACTCCAGTTTTTATTCTAAATNAGGTATTTCGTAGGTATAAGCATTTTAGCTTGATGGGTACTTCCCTATTTATTGTCATGAGTAGATCGGGTGGCACGCCACCACGAGTATGTTGTTTGGATCGGGTTGCACGCCACAACGGTATCATGTGAGGAATGGGATGCACGCCGCAACAGTATGATGTTGAGTACAGTTCCCCATATCTATTCTTGCGTGTCTTATTTCTCATGTTATGAGGAAGGTTCGTAACACCTTTTTCGGTTGTTTAATCTGTTACGTGGGTTGAGTAGTTCTTTCCAGAATTTGTTTTCCTTATGTATCACATTCGAGTTTGTGGCTTATTGGCACATGGTGGCATCATATGAGACTTTTGGTAGTGATTGTGATGGCTTATTATCGGAACTACTTGTACTGGGTGAGGCTAGATTTTTGGACCTGGGATCAGTGCGAACGGATTTATATGAGGCATGTGAAAGAGAAAATATCGTTATTTGGTTCATAATGAGGTAATGGTTCATGTTAGGAGGAGGGACTAAATGATTTGTTGATTATGCAGTTGGTTATGAATTTCTACACATTTCTTCCATCGTGGAAGCATTGCAAGAGTTGGAACATGACTTATATGTGTCATGAGGTGTGTTGTGGGCATCAGATTTGTGAGATTTCGGCTATTGCTATCAGAGGATGTTATTATGGTCGTGTGAATTATCCGGTGCATGGTGTGGATTCAGCAAAGGTACGCAATCGTGTGTTGGCGCATCGTGTAGTGATTGGAACGGTGTTCGGATGTTGGAATTTGGCTCTAAGGCTTATTTGCCTAAATAAAGGGGAGGATCTTCAGATTGGCTCGAGCTAATATGCTCAACTGGGTAGTGGTAGCACAGACAGGTGCACGCAGTGTTAAACAGTGATTTCGGACAACTCTGGAGCAGTTCTTAGCATGTTCGAGGACGAACGTATATTTAAGTGGGAGAGAATGTAACGACCTAACCAGTCGTTTTTACTGTTAGAACTCTGTTCCCCTAAATAAAACTCTCCGTATGTGCTTTTACTAATTTACGACTTGCGGGGATGGTTGGTTCGGGATTTGAAAGTGTTCGGGTTAAAATCGGAACACTTGATTCCTTGGTTTGGCTTTAAAAGCCCAAGTTTGACTTCGGTCAACTTTTTGAGAAAACGACCATGGAATCAGGATTTGACGGTTTCAATAGGTTCGTATGATGATTTTGGACTTGGGCGTATGTCCGAATCGGGTTTTGGATAACCTGGGAGCGTTTTGACGCTTAATAGTAAAACTTAACTATTTGAAGGTTTAAAATTCTTTAAATTTGGTTTGGAGTAGGATTTTGAGTAATTAAAGTCCGTTTGGAATTCTGAGTTTGGGAATAGTTCCGTATAGTGATTTAAGACTTGCACGCAAAATTTTGTGTCATTCCGAGTAGTTTAAGTATATTTCGGCGCATTGGAAGTAAATTGAAGAACTTGAAATTCTTAAGTTTGAATCAATTTTGTTTAGTGTATGATTCTTAGATTTGATATTGTTTTACGCATTTCGAGAGTTTGAGCGAGTCCTCTTTATGATTTCAAACTTGTTGGTTTGTTCGGGCAGGGCCCCGGGGGTCCCGAGAGTTAACCGGACGAGGCTCGGACCAATTTTGGAAAATTGAGGAAGGACTGAAGCTCCCGGCTACTATCATAATCGCACCTGCTCTTGGACAGCCGCATGTGCGAGCCACCAATCGCAGGTGCGAAAGAGAGGAGCCTGCCCAGCCATCGTAGATGTGGAGTACTTTGGCGCACCTGCGAACGCGCAGGTGCGAAGGTCTTGTGTGCAGAAGCGGAGGGATGCGCAGGTGCGAAGGAATGGACGTACCTGCGCTTGCATAGAAGCGAGCTCTTTTTCCGCAGGTGCGGAACCAGGAAAAGAGGGAAAATGCGCACCTGCGAGGAATTTCCGAAGGTGCGAAAGCCGCATGTTCGGTACCTCTTTCGCAGGTGCGAAAAACCTGTCTGGGCAGAACCTTAAAACGGACAAAAACACAGTCCATTTCTTTCTATTGTTCATCCATTGTTCGGCGATTTCAGAGCTCTTTGTGAGGAGTTTTTAACTATCAACTAGGAGCTACACCCTTTGAGTTAAATACATAGATTATGGGTAGATTATAACTAGTAAATCTTAAAAATCAAGGGTGAAAAACCTAGATTTTTATAAAAATGAGATTTTGACCACGAAAACAGTTATGAAATTGGGTAGAAATTATATATTTAAGTTCTTGAGATTATGGGTAATGTTTTCATCCGAAAATTTCTAGAATCCAAACACGTGGGCCTGGGGTGAATTTTAGGATTTTTACCATTTTGGATAAGGTAATTTATTTAATAGATAAATTTCAAATCATTTAACATATATTAATTATTTTATATAATTTTTGGATAGTTTCGGATTTTTCGCCATCGAATCGAGAATTTTACGCGACGCGATAATTGAAAAGTGGACTTTGAGACGAGGTAAGTTTCTTGTCTAATCTTGTGAGGGAAAAACTATCCCATAGGGATTAAATTAAATAATTATTGCTAATTGCGGGGGCTACGTACGCACGAGGTGGCGAGAGTCCGTGTGTAGCTACTTTTAATGCTAAGGTCCCGGTAGTTAAGGACTCAAAGCATGAATTACATGTGTACATTGTATTCTTTGTTTAATTAATATTAATTGATATATATGAATATATTGTGAATTGTCAGATAAAGATATTAAAGAATGGAAATCTCATATGTTTGATTTTCTGTTTAAATTAATTAATTGTTAAAAGAAATGGTTCTTCCTCCCGAATTTATCTTATAATAAATATACTCTCCTTCCGGAGGTACATAAGAAAATGTCCTCCTTTCTTGTGGAGCGGGCCGAACGCCTCGGCAGGATAGATGCATCTATGGATCGCGCTGCACGTCCCTCGGCAGTGTACACGATACTCTGAATCGGGCCGTACGTACTCGATAGAAATCATACTTAATAATAATAATTACACGATTCTTTAATAGTTATTTCAAGCTTGAGAAGCTAATTGATAAATTAGAGAATCCTTGAAATTTAATGAATTATTATTCCTGCTTGTTAGGGAATTAATTGTTATTCCTGTAAATGAGATTAATTGATAAATTAGAAATTATTTGAATTTAAGGAATTTAATTAATATATTGAGAATTATTGCATTTGAGGGAATATGATTATTTTCGCTGGTTAAATAAATTATTGTAAATTCTGTGAATCATGCTGATTTAGATATTCTAGTTGTATTTCAGTTATTAGTATTGACCCATAATGAGTGTTAAAGTTGGCCATCTCGTCTCTACCACTTCGAGATTAGGCTTGATACTTATTGGGTATACCTTGTTTACGTACTCATACTACACTTGCTGCACTTTTTGTGCAGGACCTGAGGCAAGTACTAGTGGGGGACCTATCGCCTTACACCTACGTTATCCGGGGGCATAGTGGTGAGCTGTTGTAACGACCCAGCCGGTCGTTTTGAATATTATAACCCCGTTTCCTCATTTACTGCTCAATTTATGTCTTGCAATTGATTTATGACTTATCGGGTTAGTTGGTTCAGGCCTGGAAGGAACTCGGAGTGAAATGAGACACTTAGTATCATAATTGAAAATTTAAGTTAGAAAAGTGGACCGGATATGGACCTATGTGTAAACGACCTCGTATTTGAATTTTGATGATTCCAATAGTTCCGTATGGTGATTTTGGGCTTAGGAGAGTATCCAAAATATTATTTGGAAGTACGTAGAGGAATTAGGCTTGAAATGCCGAAAGTTTAATTATTGAGAAGTTTGATCGGATGGTTGACTTTTTGATATCGGGGTCGGAATCCGATTCTGAAAATTAGAATACCTCTGTTATGTCATTTATGACTTGTGTGCAAAATATGAGGTCAATCGGACATGATTTGATAGGTTCCGGAGTCGTTTGTAGAAATTAGAAATTTCAAAGTTCATTAGTCTTGAATTGGAGTGTAATTCATGGTTTTAGCGTTGTTTGAGGTGATTTGAGGGTTCGACTAAGTTCGTATGATGTTTTAGGACTTGTTGGTATATTTGGTCGAGGTCCCGAGGGGCTCGAGTGAGTTTCGGATGGTTAACGGGTTGGATTTTGGACTTGGAACTCTGCTGGATTTTTTTGATGCACCATCTGGTTTCCTTCATCACGCTCACGAATAGGAACTGAGAGGATGGAAACATTTGCTCTTCACGTTCGCGAAGAGAAGAACGCGTTCACGAAGGGTGGATTAGGTGTGCATCATGAACGAGAGAGGTGTTACGCATTCGTGAAGAGGAGAGGAAGTAGCTGAGGACCCCAGGCAATTAGTCTATGCATTCACGTAGGGGGTGTCGCGTTCACGTAGTGAGGGGGAATGAAGCATCGCTTTCGCGATGGGTTGAACGCATTCGGGTAGAAGGCATTGAGGCAGATGTATTTTGTGCTTCGCGAACACGAGGGTGATGTCGCGTTCGCGAAGGAGGAATTTGGACGATAGCTATTTTGTGCTTTGCGAACGCGAGGCACTGACCGCGTTCGCTAAGAAGAAAAGCCTGGGCAGTGAGTTTAAGTTATGAAAATGGATTTTGACTATTTGGAGCTCCGATTGAGGCGATATTTGGGTGATTTTCAGAGGAAACAACGGGGTAAGTATTCTTAACTCAATATTGGTTAAATTACCCGAATCCATGGTTGTTTTTATCATTTAATGGGTGAATTGAGTTGGGAAAATTTAAAAACCCTCTTCGTTTAAATTGAAGATTTGAGGGTCGAGTTGGGGTCGGATTTTGGTAAAATTGGTATGGTTAGACGCGTGGTTGAATGGGCTTCCAAATTTTGTAACTTTTGTCGAGTTCCGAGACATGGGACCCACGAGCAATTTTTGAGCTAATTTTCGGATTTTCGGATTTTACTGGAAAATCATTATTTTCTTATATGAAAATCATTATTTTCTTATTGGTAAAATAGTAGTTCTTGCTTTCAAATACATCAGTGAAAAAAACCAAATCGTTTGCTGGAGTTGCCAAAAATATGAATAGTTTGAAAACAATAAATTTCTTCCAAAATCTTGTCAATAATAAATAAGATGTTTCATTTTCCTTCCGGATAACCCGTGTAAAAACAAATACATCACTATACCCATCTGTCAACAATGTGTGAAAAATCATGAATGATGTGATGTAGTACAACATGAGGAAATACATCTCTATGCATGTATGTCATGTGGGCATGCCAATGCAATGCAACTCAATGATAAGATCATAAATAGCCCCTCGGGCAGAACATCACTCATATACAGCCCCTCGGGCAAAACCTCACAGTCACTCGTGCCACTCGGGAATACCTCACAATCACTCTTGCCACTCGGGCATACCTCCCAATCACTCTTGCCACTCGGGCATACCTCACAATCACTCATGCTCCCAGTCACTCGGCACTCGGCACTCACACTAAGTAGGTACTTGCACTCACTAGGGGTGTATACAGACTCCAGAGGGGCTCCTACAGCCCAAGCGCTAAAATCTGAACGGACAACTCACGTGCTATAATAATAAAGTATGCTGCAGGCGGGCAACCCTGATCCACACTCATCCTCACAAATCAGGCCCTAGGCCTCACTCAGTCATAAATATGCTGCATGCTGGTAGCCCCGATCCACACTCATCCTCACAAATAAGGCCCTAACCGCTATCAATTATGATGCGGCTTGCAGTCCGATCCCATAAATATGCAACATGCTGCGGCATGCAGCCCGATCCCATAAATATACAACATAAATCAGGCCCTCGGCCTCACTCAGTCATAAACCTCTCAAGCCATTCGGGCATCTCAGTAAAATAGGGCATTCGGCCAAAAACATTTATATGCATCAAAATAGAGTCATAAAACTGAGTTATGATATGCAATGAAATGAATATGACTGAGTATGAATTTTCAATTTAAAACAATAATTCACAACAACATGACCTCTGAGGGTCCTAATAATACTGGCACATGGCCTCAACATGATTTCTAATATGCTTTTCAGCTCAATTTCTTTAACACATAAAACCGCATGGAAAATGTCAAGATTATTTAACTATAACATTCCACATTAACAATTACGTCACAATTTCTATAGTGCACGCCCACACGCCCGTCACCTAGCATCTGTGTCACCTACCAACAATTCACAAAATATATATATTCAGGGTTCATACCCTCAACTCTAAGATTAGAAGAGTTACTTACCTCGAACAAGGTAAATCCAATGTCGAGCAAGTTAAGCAATGCTCCAGCAATTCCACTCTGCGTGTATCAACTTCCAAACGGCTCGAATCTAGTCACACTTAATTTGATTCAGCCTATAAATTTTATAGGAATTAATTCATGGGGCCCACATCTCGAAATCTGATGAAAGTTACAAAATATTAACACCCATTCAACCACGAGTCCAACCATATAAATTTTACTCAAATCCGACATCAACTCGACCCTCAAATCTCCAAATTAAACCAAGAGGGTTTTCACGAAGTTTTCCAACTTAATTCACCAATTAAATGCTAAAAACAACCATGGATTCGGGTAATTTAATCAATATTGAGTTAAGAACACTTACCCCGTTGTTTCCTCTGAAAATCTCTTAAACATCGCCTCAATCCGAGCTCCAAATCGTTAAAAATGGAAAATGGGACGAAGTCCCATTTTCCGAACTTAAACTTTCTGTCCAGACCTCTCTTCTTCGCGAACGCGACAGGTCCCTCGCGTTCACGAAGCATAAAATGTGCTTCCCAAAATTTGCTCTTCGCGAACGCGATGCTTTACGGAGCCCTTCTTCGCGAACGCGAGCTCCCCCTTCGCGAACGCGAAGGCAAAAGTCCATGCCCACTATGTTTCCCTTCGCGAACGCAATACCCCATACGCGAACGCGATACATAACCCATCTTCTCTTTGCGAACGCGAAGAATAAATCCTGCCTTCCATAAATTCCTCCTCGCGAACGCGAGGGCCCACTCGTGAACGCGAAAGAGAAAATCCGAAAAATGCAGCAACAGATATCAGCAATCTCACCAAGGCCAAAAATGATCCATTAACCATCCAAAACTCACCATAGCCCCTCGGGACCTCAACTAAATATACCAACAAGTCCTAAAACATCATACGGACTTAGTCGAACCCTCAAATCACCTCAAACAATGCTAAAACCATGAATTACACCCGAATTCAAGCCTACCGAACTTTGAAATTTCTAGTTTCTACAACTTGCACCGAAACACATCAAATCACGTCTGATTGACCTCAAAGTTTGCACACAAGTCATAAACGACACTAATAGAGCTATTTCAATTTTCAGAATCGGATTCCGACCTCGATATCAAAAGTCAACTCCCCGGTCAAACTTCCCAAAAATTCAACTTTCGGCATTTCAAGCCTAATTCCACTACGGACCTCTAAATAATTTTTCGGACACGCTCCTAAGTCCAAAATCACCATACGGAGCTATTGGAATCATCAGATTTAAATTCCGAGGTCGTTTATACATAAGTCGACATCCGATTACTATTTTAACTTAAGCTTTTAACCTTGAAACTAAGTGTTCTAATTCATTCTAAAACCTCACCGGACCCAAACCAATTACCCCAAAAATTCACATAACAATTGTAAAGTATAATTTGAGCTGTAAAGGAGGAAGCGGGGTTGTAATACTCAAAACGACCGGCCGTGTCGTTACCTGCAGATCCATATATTTATATTATGGCACGTGAGTTGTCCGTGTAGCACGTGAGTTGTCCGTGCAGATTATAGCGTTTGGGCTGTAGGAGCCCCTCCGGAGTCTGTACACCCCCTGTGAGCACGAGTACCCATTGAGAGAGTAATGAGGGTTGGGAGCCCAGTGAGTGATTGTTGTCCTAAGAGGTTGTACTTGATTTCCATTGTTGTTGCACTTAGTTTCTATCTGTCATTGTTGTGAAATCTCTGAAAGATTGTTGATATTCGGATTACATGAACATGAACTGTATAAAAATTGATTTGACATTAATCTGCCAGATTTGATAACATGTCTATTCTTTGTTGGAATTACTCGAAATGAACCATAACTGTGTAGCTCGTTACTATCTTCAATTCCTTATTTATTATTGTTACTTGCTGAGTTGGTTGTACTCATACTACACCCTGCACTTCGTGTGCAGATCCAGGTGTTCCCGGATATAGCGGGTGTTGATCCTTTCGCGCGGTTGATTTTTAGGAGATTTTGAGGTAGCTGCCGTTTCCGCAGACCTTGTCTCTCCTTCTATATCTCTTTGTTTACCGTATCTGGTCTTAGACTATTATAGTATGAGTATTTTCCAGACTTGTATTCATATTAGATGCTCACGTACTCAGTGACACCAAGTGTTTGGGAAATATTTGTATTGTATTTAAATATTATATTATAAATCTTGAGATAAATTGTGGTTTATTGAGATTTTCGGCTTTCCTAGTATTGAGATAGTCGCCATCACGATGAGTGAGATTTTGGGTCGTGACAAGTTGGTATTAGAGCCTAGGTTACATAGGTCTCACGAGTCATGAGCAGGTTTAGTAAAGTCTTGCGGATCGGTATAGAGACGTTTGTACTTATCTTTGAGAGGCTGCAGAACCCTTAGGAAAATTTCCCTTTCTTGTATTCTGTCGTGTGAATTTGTTTATTCTGGAAACTAAATTTCTTCTATTCTATTCTCTAACAGATGGTGAGGACACGTACTACCGGATCGGACAGTCAGCCACCAGTGCCACTAGTTAGGGCCACGAGAGGCCGGGGCTGAGGTAGAGGTCGAGGTGTAGCTCGTACCACAGTTGGAATAGCGCCTGTAGTACTACCAGTTGTTCCAGTACAGGAGCAGATTCTAGATGTAGTTGAGCCGACAAGATCAGCTCAGGCACCAACTGTGCCCATTGAGATTGCAGGCATTCAGGAGACTTTGGCCCAGATATTGGTAGCCTGCACTGGCCTTGCTCAGGTGGTTTTGGCTCAAGCCGCACTTGCCACTTTTCAGGCAGGGGGAGGTACTCATACCCCCCTTGCACGTACTCCAACCAGGTAGTATAGGGACTTTAGATATCGGGGGCTCTACCAGCCCAGCCGGTTGCATCTTCTCAGGCCCAGGTAGTTCCTGTTATGGTAGATGATGAGCAGAGGAGACTTGAGAGATTTGAGAGGCTTCAACCTCCACTATTTAGTGGTACTGAGTCAGAGAATGATCAAGATTTTCTGGATAGGTGTCAATGGATGCTTCAGACAACGGGTATTTTGGAGACCAGTAGGGTCTCATTCACTACTTTTCAGTTTTATGGGTCTGCACTCAGATGGTGGGAGACTTACGAGAGACGTAGGCCTGTTGGCGCATCACCCCTTACTTGGCATCAGTTCTTAGTGGGCTTTTTGGAGAAGTTCATACCTTAGTCCCGCAGAGAAGAGCTGTGCAGACAGTTTGAGCAGCTTCATTAGAGTGATATGTCCGTGACGCGGTACGAGATGAGATTTTTTGAGTTGGCTCGTCACGCAGTCTGGTTGATTCCCACTGATAGGGAGAGGATTAGGAGGTTCATTGATGGCCTCACATATCAGCTGCGGTTACGTATAACTAGGGAGAGAGTATTTGGTGCTACTTTGGATGAGGTAGTGGACATTGCTCGGCAGATAGAGATGGTTCGTAGCCAGAAACGTGGAGAGAGAGAGGCTAAAAGGCCTCGTGGTCTGGGTGATTACAGCGGTGTTCCTTCAGTGGGTCAGTTTCACCGTGGTAGGGGTCATTCTTACAGACACGCTCAGACGGGTCATCCAGCTCATTATGGTGCATCAGCTAGCCATGGTTCTTACAGTGCTCACTCAGGCCAGTCTTCATTCAGTGCACTACCAGCGCAGAGTTCTCATCATGCCTCGTCTGCACAGGCTTCTATAGGTCATCCCTCGGACTATCAGGAGTAGCAGTTCCATCAGCTTAAAGGTTATTTCGAGTGCGGAGAATTTGGTCATTTCAAGAGAGAGTGTCCTAGGCTATTGAGTGGGGTTTCACAACAGAGTTCTTGACCGACGGCATCAGCACCAGCAGTTACACAACCCGCCCTGCCATCTCGGGGTAGGGGTCAGGCAGTTAGGGGTCGCCCAAGAGGGGGAGGCCGATCAGGAGGTGGGCATGCTCGATTCTATGCTTTTCCTGCTAGGCCAGATGTTGTTGCCTCAGACGTAGTGATCACATGTATTGTTTCAGTGTGCCACAGAGATGCTTCTATATTATTTGACCCTAGTTCCACTTATTCATATGTATCATCGTATTTTGCTCATTATATAGATATGCCCTATGAGTCCTTAGTTTCACCTGTTTGTGTATCTACATCGGTGGGCGATATTATTACTGTGGATTGTATGTATCGGTCGTGTGTAGTAACTATTGGGGAACTGGAGACTAGAGTTGATCTCTTATTACTCGGTATGGTTGATTTCGATGTAATCCTGGGTATGAATTGGTTGTGTCCATGTCATGCTATTTTGGACTGTCACGCAAAAATCGTGACGTTGACGATGCCGGGTTGCCAAAGGTTGAATGGAGGGGTTCTCTAGATCTTGTTCCTAGCAGGGTAATTTCTTATTTAAAGGCCCAACGTATGGTTGGAAAGGGATGCTTGTCATATTTGGCCTTTGTGAGAGATGTTGATGCAGATGCTCCTATTATTGATTCAGTCCCGGTCGTGCGAGACTTTT